>JAQFVV010012663.1:0-155000 GCA_028023455.1 Epiperipatus broadwayi | reverse complement strand
TCTTCTATACCTACATTTATATGTAAATAAGCCAGACTCAAGCATTTCAAATTAAGAGTGTGAAGCTTAAAATACCTTCACATTTAATCCACTAAATATTATATAGAAATAAACAATGTGAAATCTTTCAATTTACTATGAAGCAATTTTTAAATCCAATGAAATGATAGTAACAAATGTAAATATATCAAATTTATTAAGCGCAAGCAGGTAACAATGTAATAATGTGAAAGATAAAACCTTCGAAAGATGCACCTTAAACATGCTTACTACATTTGTTACTATCATTTCATTAGATTTAAAAATTGCTTCCTAGTAAATCGAAAGATTTCGTGTTGTTTATTTATATATAATATTTAGTGAATTAAATGTGAATGTATTTTAAGGTATTTTAAGCTTCACACTCTTATTTGAAAATGCTTGAGTCTGGCTTATTTATATATAAATGTAGGCATAGAGAAAGGTGGGTCCCATCTTTTTCTTATAGTTCTGACATGTGTTTTAGAATTGGAAGTTCCATGTGCAATTATTATTCCATCTCATTTGCTGACACATAAGCATGTTTAAGGCACATCTTCACATTATTACATTGTTATCTGCTTGCACTTAATAAATTTGATATATTTGCATAGGATTATAAAATACAGAAAAGTAATCAAAATATTATAAAACTAACCATTATTATGATTCATGTTCATGAATACATATCAGTTTTTGATAAAAATATTGTCATAATATATCACAAGCTAATTTAGAGAATAATATTATTACAGATACTGCTTAATAAAAAAACAAATATAATTTAAGACTTTAACAAAATCCATAACATTATGATCAGCTAAATATAATTTTTTACTCTTCTGTCTTATTAAAACAATATCTCTGAATTATTCATTTTTTCAGAAAGTTTGTTATTCAGATCATGTTATCTATGCAAGATAAATATCTAATAATCTCATTGAAATGATCACATGATCACCATTTTTATGCTTCCTCATAACTGTTATTAAAACAGGCAAAACTCTCCATACAGTAGTGCCACTCAGTGCAAGACAGAGTAATCAATGGATGCCAGAAGGCTTGTGCATATAATTCCTATCTAGTGCCTACTCATCCAATATCCTCAGACTAGATTTTAGCTTCTGGCTGTCATCAGTGAGAAGCCTGGAATTTGAGAACACTGCACCGAGATCTTAGGCTCCACACTGATGAAAGCCAGAAGCTAGAAACTAGTCTAGGAATATTGGATGAGTAAGCACTAGATAGGGATTTTATGCACAAGCCTTCAGGCATCTATTGATTTGTCTGGCTTGCACTGAATGGCAATACTGTATGAAGAATTTTGTCTGTTTTAATAATCTTAAATACTTCTAATATTTCTTAAATCCTAAATCTATTAATCTAAACATACATCTTCATGTAAAAAATATTTACTCATACAGCTACAATATTATTTTATATCATATCTTAATTTGTAATTTAAATTATACTGTTATTATAAATGTATATTTATTGAAATAATTAATCTTTTTTGTTTAGTTATGATTTCAAATTTTTATAATAAATAATTATATTATTTATTTCAATATGAAGAGGTAACTTTTTATTTATTCACTAAATGATTATTATTATTTGAAATATTTCTATCATTATGTTTTATTTATATATAATAAAATCTTTTGTGATATTAATCAATACACATTTCATATAATATCAAAATATATAGTGTATTACAATTTTGTGAGCAATTTAGAGAAATATTATTAAGCTGTCAACTATTAGGAAAAAATTTACAGTAAACTTTCATGATAATGTTCTAACTTTTAAGTAAAAATTATTATTAGAATTTAAAATAAACAGGACCACATTCATAATTGTTTATAAGTTTCTTTTGTTCTATCATTAATGTAAGAAGTAATGTAGATCTTTATATAGGTTTAAAATAATTTCCAAAATAAAAAAAGCATTTGGTGATTATTAAAATGAAATGTTATCACAGTAGATGAACTTTTGATATTCCTGAACAAATTACTAGCCACACAGCAATATGGAAAATATTTTACTTCTAGTTTGTGTTTTAGATATTTATGAATCGAACATTTAATTTGCATTTTTGCATATAGTCAGCATATAAATTTGACTAACTAGTAAATTGATAAACAGAGCAAAACTCTCCATACAGTATTGCCACTTGTGCTAAACAGAGTAATTAATGGATGCCAGAAGGCTTGTGCATAAAATCCCTATCTAATGCCTACTCAGCCAATATCCCCAAACTAGTTTCTGGCTTGTGGCCTTCGTCAGTGAGGAGCTTTGGATCTGAGAGCACTGCATCTAGATCTTAGGATCTAATGCAACCCTCTAGCAACCACCTTTTATCTCTACTTAACTACAAAACTATGAGAATGAAATTGAAAACACAAAAAATATTTTCAATCTAAGCTCAATAGCTTATATAGTCATATGGGTCTGAACTCAGTTCAGCACCCATACATTTTGGTGTCTTTGGCTCTTTTACAACCATAGCCACCACTATCCTATTAGGCAGGATTGGTGTTAAACCATTAAGCATCACATGATCACATTTCCTATACTAGCACATTAATTGTTGATAAACAGAGCAAAACTCTCCATACAGTTTTGCTCTGTTTATCAACAATTAATGTGCTAGTATAGGAAATGTGATCATGTGATGCTTAATGGTTCAACACCAATCCTGTCTAATAGGATAGTGGTGGCTATGGTTGTAAAAGAGCCAAAGACACCAAAATGTATGGGTGCTGAACTGAGTTCAGACCCATATGACTATATAAGCTATTGAGCTTAGATTGAAAATATTTTTTGTGTTTTCAATTTCATTCTCATAGTTTTGTAGTTAAGTAGAGATAAAAGGTGGTTGCTAGAGGGTTGCATTAATCTCCTAAGATCTAGATGCAGTGCTCTCAGATCCAAAGCTCCTCACTGACGAAGGCCACAAGCCAGAAACTAGTTTGGGGATATTGGATGAGTAGGCATTAGATAGGGATTTTATGCACAAGCCTTCTGGCATCCATTGATTACTCTGTTTAGCACAGGTGGCAATACTGTATGGAGAGTTTTGCTCTGTTTATCAACAATTAATGTGCTAGTATAGGAAATGTGATCATGTGATAACTAGTAAATTCATAAAATTATGACTTAATTAACTTTAAAAAAAAGTTCGTTCAGCATTACCTTTAAAATCAAATCCATTCTTTTGTTAATTGATTATAGTGATTGAATAATCATAAAAAACCTTTTGGTTAATTATTCAGTCATGATATTTTTAATTAAATTATCATATCAATAAAGATCTAATTTTCAATTTCTCCAGAATATCTAAACTAATTTTCCATTTCAGTACTGAAGCATTTACTTAGCAATTCACAGACACTTTTTAAACACATATGCCTGACAATTACATGATGTGGGATTCTATACAGAATTGATTGATAAGTGTTCTATCAAAATTTAATAGGACTAATTGGTCAAAAGTTTTGTTTTTCTTTTGTAGTGTTTGCCAAAAATTTTCAAGTAAATTAGGTAATATATATTATATCAAACAGTTTGCACCTAATATCCTTCAACAGAAAGCACCACTAGATTTCTACCCTAAAATATTTATTTTTGGTTGACATGGATATTCATTACAAGTGCTAACACAGTTTTTCACTTATATATAAACTAATTATTACCCTAGATCAAGGAAAATAGGGATTCTTCATAAAATAAACAATTGGTAGGGCATATAACAATAAACAAATACCAGACAAATCTAACAGTTAATGTTTACTAATAATAGTAAAACAAAAAGTAATAAGTAACTTACATTAATAAATGGGTTTGAATTATAGTTAGGTCAATCATATATTAAAAATTAGTATAAACCCTTGTAAAGAAGTAATGTATCTGATAGTTGATTGCTTTGATTCTGTCCTTTGAATTAATTTTATTCATTAAATAATTGAAAGTGAATATACATATGCTTAACAATTGTTGATGTGTGCATATATCTCCATAAAAACATTAATTATTATTATACATTGGCAGACTTTACTATTAAACAAGCTCACTTGTATTGATTTTTAATAACACAGATCATATGTGGCTATACTCAGGCTATGAGAGGAAACATGTAATAAAACAATAATAAATAAGCCCAAAGTAACTCATGTTAAATAAAAATGAAAAATATATCTAAAGACATGGGAAGCTTTACTACACTTGACCCATTGCAGGACTATAAATTTTAAGTGGTAAATAAACATGGGTTAAAACAAATAAAAGTATATAAATAAGCATGGATAGAAACTTAGCTGAACCTATTTCTAAATCAAAATCCACTTGTATCTCATATTATGTATAGAAATAAATCAAAGGCCAAATAGATAAATAAACATCCCCACAATAAATAAAATGGTATCATTTATATGCATGCATAAACACAAGCTAATAATATTTCTTTCAGGCATGTATGATATAAACACAAGAAACTATCATTACTTTAATGGTTTAATGTCTATATAAAATTTGTTACATACACATCCATGTACATGAAGTAAGAAAGGAATATGTCAAGTTCTGGGGTATGATTAATTAAAATATGTATTTAAAAAATATTCATCTAGAGTTTTTGTTGTAAATCCAACTTACAGGAACGCTTTTTACTTTTTCTCAGAAAATAAAACTGTATAAAACAATGATGAAATTGGAGGGGAGAAAAAATCTGTTCAAAGAGTAAAAAAAAAAAAAAAAATTCTCAAAAAGTATTTCATTTTATGACTTAATTCTCAACTGCCAAAGAAATTAAAGAGCCTAAAGGGTTAAAATGTGAATATTTATAATCTATGATACATATATGAAAGGCTAATATCAATAAAATTAATAAAACTAAAATATATAAACAAATTTTACTTTAAGAAATATATGAGTATAAAATATGAATTAATGAACAGAATTTATATGCACCTTACATCACTGGCTTACCAATATATATATATATATAGTGCCCTTACCAATATATATATATATAGTATATATATATATATATATATATATATATATATATAGTGCCCTTTTCTATAGGTCAGAAATTGTTCATCATAGCAATTTACTAAAAAAAATTTAAATTTAGGATATGTTCTCTTTGTGTAATAATTACATTATATTGATAATATTTTAAAAGTACAATTTAAAACTAAATAAAAATATGTAATGCTTAAAATTATAATGAATAACCTTAAAACAGTTAAATAAAGCTAAAAATATTAATTACATATGGTTGGAAAAGCTGGCCATAACAAATAATGCAGCAAAAAATGTTTAAAATATGTTTTAAAAGTTGAATTTTAATTGTTAAAACTTGTAATTAAATAAATGCTATATTTTAAAGTATAAATTATATCTAATAATTATATTTAATATTATATGTTTTAAAAATAATCTTTGTGGTAGAAAAAGTTATATTTAATTCTATGCTTTCAAAATTATTATTCCAAATTTTATATTATTATATTATTTATTTAATATAATAATTGTTGCAATTAACATTTAATATTTTTCAGGCAGAATTTTGATACAATCTGTCTCAGTTGTAAGTCATGTGACCTGTATAATACAGTCATGCACACATGCTTGCTAGTATTTGTATTAACAAAGTTCAAAATATTTTAAAAATTGCATTATAGAATTGAATATATTTATTTATCACAAAGGCAAATATTAAATCAGTCATTATAAAATGTTTTAAATAGTTTTATAAAACGAATGCAATTAATAAAAATAAAATATTTTGTTTTAAAATAAAATAGATATATTAAAAATAAAAGGTGGAGTAAATTGATAAATATTGCTTTTAAAAGTCATTTTAAAATGGTTAATTAATTTTAATAAGGTATAAAAAATAATTTAAGATTAATATTTTAAGTAATATTTTTTAAAATAGGGTGAGTCATTTTTATTTTTTAAATTTAATTGTATGATACTGTAATATTATGCAAATTAAGTATCAGATGAAAAGCAAAATCCACCAATAAGATGAAGTATTTTGTAGGGTATAAATACTGCTGCACGATTAGTTCTAGGTCAGTGCTAGTAATTTTCTAAATTTATACTTCTTTTAATTTTTTATTTTTAGTCAATTTTAGTGCTCTTGTATAATTTATTTGAAACTAATAAGGATATTAATTTTTAAATTTTCAAAGAGAGCGTAATATAAATAAATGATAATAAATTTTATTAAAAGGATGCAGTGTTAAATTTAAAGTTCCCTTTACCAGAATTTTCATCAAAACTTAATACAACTTCACAGTAAAAAATATGGAAATGCCAACAAATAATATGTGCTTAATTAAAAGAATTTTAAAGGTAAAATTCCTAACTGTTAATGTAATATTAATGATTTTAACAAAGAGAATTATTTCATTAAGCAAAGAATTATATTGGACATTATGCAGAAAGCTTAACAGAAAAGCTACTTGTAAATTAAAGTGAACAACACATTTTTTTTAGTAGCTAGATAGTCGTATTCAAAACATAAATAATATGACAAACTTATAATAAATTTTATGGAAAATTAAGCTATGGAGATAAATGTTTTATCTTTTTGAAGGAAAACATTATGAATAATTTAGAGAAAAACTGTCATAAACAATATCTAAATAAATATTTTAAAGTGTATGTAATAAAACCTGAATTATATAAGGTTATACACGTTTGCTAGAATTTATTTAAAAAAACCAATAATTTGTATTATAATGGAAAATAACTATAATTGGATAGTAAATAATAAATTATCCTGACAAATAAACCTGAATTGTGAGGAATTATAAATAAGTAATTACTGAATTTATGGAAATATTTTTAAAATTGCGCAAAAAGTCATATCCGGATTGTCTGAAGTCAAACTGCCATGATTAATGCATTACTGAGCTGATACAGGATTCTATGAAAAAGAAGCATCAAGATATTATTTTTCAACATTATAGTTTAATTATCATCTTAATAATCACTATTCAGAATAATATAAACAATGAACTATTATTCTACAAACTTTTTCAAAGTAGATCAGTAATTATTTTCATCAATAATTTTAGATTTTTAGACGTCATAAATTATAATTTTTTTATCATTCATTTTTTAAACTTCATTCGTCATGCAGGAAAGAGTTTACAACGCATGTGCCAAGTTTGGGAAGTTTTTGTCTTCAAGTACTAGAACAAGAGAACTTAGCAATGGTCAGGGGTTTTAATTGCTCTTTAAGAGAAAATTTTTAAAAAAGAAAACTCTCCAGGAAAATAAAAAACATTTGAATCTTGTAAAGAACATTTGTCAATATGGAATATTTACATAATTATGTCTCAATTTATTTTTATTAACTTTAGTTTTAAGTGTAATATTATTTAATTAGTAGAATAGGTAGATAAATATTAATTTAGTACTAATGATATTATAATTTTATAGTAAATAGTTTGATAATTTAAATAAGTTAATATTTCTAAGTGTGGAAGTATGGATGTATATTATATTATGCAATGTTTATTTTGATTGATGGACCGGAAGACATCATAAGTGATTAACAAGTTGATATCACTAAGGTAATAGTTGTGGATATTGATATTTTATGATGTATATATTTTTTTTCTTTTTCAGATTATCAATGAATTATATAATATTGAAGTATGAATGTTAGGTTGTATGTGAACACACTTATACAACACATTTAAATTATAAGATTAGAATTTATTTATTCTAGGAATATGCATACTTTAGTTTCATATTATTAATATAATGCAACATGATGATGAATAATTATATGATTCTTTTACAAAGAACTTTAATATTATTAGATATTTAAAGTATGGATAATGATTATTATGTATTTTTTTCAAGAATATTGGATAGGAAAGTAAAGTAAACTTTTCTTGTAGATTAGTGAGATCATTCTAATTACGATTGAATTTTATTTATTATTTTGACTCTGTTAGTTAGTCTTATTTGTTGGTGTAGATTTGATAAATCTATAGGGAAATTTTGATAAGATAGTGACTTGGTAGTAATTTTGAGAACATGAAACCAATGAGATGGTATTAATGTAGGATTTATTATGAGAATAAGAATAAAATTGTGTAATCTTATTAAGTATGCAAGTACAGTTAACAAAGCCCTGTAGCTGGTATATTTTGTTTGTGGGCAGTGTCTATTTTATTTTGAATACTGATGTTTCAATAAAACTGAAGTAATAGCTTTGACATCATTATTGTTAGTGGAGTCAGGTTCAAGAAATTAACCGAAAGTACTTCTGTGAATTTAAGGATTGTTTATAATAGTTTGTTACCGTTATTATTATTATTTTTATTGTATATATATATAATAGTTTATGAAAAAAATTTACCATTAGTCCATAGTGATATGGGTGGAGAGCTCTTACTTTGTGAACAGATTACTTTCAGATGACTATATACTCTTTGCATATTGATATATTTTCATGGGGTTTTCTTTGTTCCTTGGTTTGCTATGATGAGTTTTGGGATGAGGCAGTTGGCTGGTTCATAATACAAGTTATCAGGTAAATTTAGCATATGCTGGCTAAAGAAAGGTTCATAATAGCTAAAGAAAGGTTCATGCTAGAGAGGAGTTCATCTTTTGGTGCCTTAGCTGCATATGTCTTCTGATATCACAACTAGAATGCATGCAGAGTTCATTTTCTGGATGAGAACATAAAACACAGCAGGATCAATATTCAGGCAGAATCACAGATCTCAAATGGGGTAAGCAGGATAGAACAGAGTTTAATGAAGTCAGCAGAATAAAATACAAGAGAATAATTAATAATTTTTAGCTGGTCTTATATAGACACACTACTCATTTTTATCCCATTCAGATATTTAAAGAATCTTTTCAATCAGCAATCCAATGATTAAAAATATTTCTACTCAGATAGACCAGCATTCCATATTAATTACCTTAATTAAAAATTTTTTGAACAATGCTTAATGGAAATAAAACTATATTTTTTGTTGAACTCTTAATTAATTAAAGGAATTAGAGTTGATAAAAAATGTTGTTTCAGGACTATGTTTGACTATATAAACATATTTTATAGAAAAAATAATAAAATCTAGTTACAAAGTTCTTTTTTTAAAAAAAAAGTTACGTTATAATAGACAGCTAATGTTTAAATCTTTTTACCATTACTATGCACATGTATACATAATATCACATTCATTAAAACACAATTTAAGTAAAAAAAACACAATTTGAATTCAAATTAAAATTGCTTAGCCAACTGACATGCAAATTAAATTTAGAGATCAGCAGAAGCATCTCAATATATATATATATATATATATATATATATATATATATATATATATATATATATATATATATATATATATATATATATATATATATATATATGCTACAGATGGTTTCCAAAACCCTTAAGTGTTTGTTTACATAAATGTCAGGCATTTTCCTATCTCTAACTTAATTTCCACCTTCATATCATGATTTCAAGCTATTTGTATCGTCAGTGAAGGACAGGATTAAGAAACTAGATCTAAAACACAAACTCTGAGCATTTAAGAAACAGTTTCTATTCAGCTTGCTAGCGTGAATCTTTTAGACACGTAATGTCTTCAAACTCACATCGCATGCCAGATAGCTACATGGGTCTGATATCAGTTCAGCATCACCACATAGTAGAAGTCTCTGCAAATATATCATTGCAAGAAAAGACCTCAAAGGTACATTTATGAAAAACAAAAAAAATTAAAATTGATACGTTGTATATATACTAATATATATATATATATATATATATATATATATATATATATATATATATATATATATTTTTATATATATATAATTATTGCATTTTCTATAATCAAAAGATCAAAGTAAATACAATATGCTAAAGCAGCTTTTGACTGTTTAACAAACACAAGATAAAATGTTTCTGCTTTTAGATTAAACTTAATCAACATTTTTTGTGTGTACCAACTTTTACCTAAATAAGCTGTTTATTATTTTTTATGCCAGCAAATTATAAATGTTTCTTATTTTTCTATATAAAAGTTATCTCTGGAAATAAATTATAATTTTTAATTATTTTAGTTAAAATTTCTAATTTGTTTGAATATTAACTATTCAGTTAAGATGTGAAATCTGTTTAAATGAAATGCTTTATTTTTTTTTTTTTAAATAAAAGGGTTGAGAAATTATACATTTATTTCCATCACTTATGTATATATTTATAAATTATTTATACAAAATTTGTGTACACATAAATTTAAATTAATTTTAAAACTATTTAAATATTAAATCAGACTGGTATAAGTTTTTCTGGTATTTACCTGTTAACTCTTTAATTCTTGTAATGTATTTTTCCTCATGTCACTTTTTTTCTAATAACTATTTTTTATAGCTTTCTCATTACTATGAATTGACCACTTTAATACATACATACATGTGTAGAGACACAGAAAGAAAGAATTAGCAGAATTATAATGGACGTTGGCAAAATAATAAAATGTATTTTTTCCATGAAACAAAATTTAATAATTAGCAGTAATAACATTATTTTTCTTAAAAAAAAATCAATATTAATTGTTCAAAATAGAAATAAAATTGATAATTACATCATAAATCATTATTACTAAAGTTTGTCAGAAAAAATAAATAAGTTAATTATTGTGATGCTAAATAAATAATAAATTATAATTTAGAAGAGAAAAAAACAAAATAGTACTACATTGCAATATTCAGATACCACAAAACAACATATTTCATGGGTTAATCAATTTGAATGAAATTTTAAGACTATAAAATTAAAAATTAACTTGTAGATAACTTAGATTTTAAGTTTTGAATTTAAATCTTTCATATGAATTGTTCCTTCAATTATTCAGAGAGTAGGTACTTTAATGTACATTATTTCAATCATTTAAAAATTATAAGCATTTATTTCATTTGAATATTTATTCAATGTTTTATTATATAATTTATATATTGCAAAATAATAAAAAGCTGGTATGATGTGTGCCTATATACCACTCACAACATGCTCAGAGAAAAGAAATGTATATATATCTATATCTGATGACATTTTTGAATAAGCCAACTAATCACTAAACCTACAAAAGTATTAATAATATTCATTACAACAAGCTATGACTTCTCAGCTTACAATAAATTTATGATGATCATTATGGTATTTTCATTTGCATGTTTAAAAGTAATATTGAGTTAATAATAAAAAGATAAATGTATATTTAATAAAATATGTAATTAATAAAAGGCTGATTACTATATACACATTAATTTTATCGCTATATTTTCTTGAATACAAACTATTACAATATAAATGATTTAATCAGAATGTGTTTCTGAGTGAAATGCAATTTTCAAATAATACTTTAAATAAGTTTAATTTGTGAGAAAATATCTAAATTATTAAGTCCTTTCAATTCTTACTTAAATCATAAATTTCATTTTACCCACTATGCAACGGGAAATAATCCCCACTGAATATTTGTTTGATTATTATTTAAAATATAACTTAGTATTAAATATAGCTTTACTTCTCACTATATGTAAAATATATAATTGTTAATTAGAGAAGATATTAATTAGTATTAAAGTTTATCGGCTTAACGTTTTCGAGGATCCATGCCTCATTTTATTTACAAATATAAATAAATTAAAACATAAACGATATTAAACAAGTAGAGTTTAAATATAATAAAAGGATAATAATAGAATAGACCTATTGAAAAATATCTTACTATGGATAGTTTCATGAAAATTTAAAATAATTTCCTTTGCATGGGAATAATCTAAGGTTTATTTCAGCATGGATTTATCCTTTAAATGAAAATTGATTGTCATAGATTACTTTGATATTAACTTATCTATAATGTGATTTGACTCAATATAAAAATTTTAAATCCTTTGCATTTTAAAACCTTAATCAGATCTCTCTATATTTGAATTCTGATTTCCATTTGGCTATTTCTGGATTGTCGATTATTCTCAATTTATACCTCACCCAAACATTTCAGGTCATTTATAGCATGACCTTCCCTCAGCTCAGATGCCACACCAAATATTATGGGGAGATGAAGACAACAATTAACAACAGAGCTGCTCAACACATGTACACATATAAAATGGCACAGAAGAACAATGACAACATTTCTACATTTCTTGAACATCTAAAAAAGACTAAGCATGACTTCATTCCCTCCAATCCCAAAATTGTGTGTATAGAAACAAATGACTGTAAAAGGAAAATAAAAAGGCATATTTTATCAACGGCAGCAATAATACAATAAACAAACATGATACCTGCTTCGATATTTCTAAAAAATGGACAACCTAACTCATTTGTATTTAATTTGCATATATTAAGTATAATACAAACAATACCACCATTTTCAATATGGCTATGATTATTAAGCATGGAACCTTGAAATCCCTCAGCCTTAATTGAGTGATTAATATTTTTCAGGCATATAGCTTCTGCAACTTGCATACCGTATATGCTTTGTAGATTATCATTTGATTGTATAAACAGCAATGTATTGTCTACTGCTAATATTCTTTATTGAAGTAGTACATGCTGATAATTGATACAACTCTGAATTTTCATGTTTGCATCGGAAAGTAACTTTCAAAAATAATATTCATTATATCATTTATATCAGGTGCAAGCCATTATCACCATTTTGAATTGCTACTAATTTATTGCAGAATAAAGAACTCTCTAAATTTAATCCCCTTTTTATCTGGCTTCTAGTCTCTTTTCTCCACATAAAAATAACAACTTTATTTTATTGTGATCTAGATCTTTTATCTATTGTGATCTAGTTTAAAACTTCAACTGTTCTTCTATCATACTAGAAGTAGGTCCATTCCAGTTCTGTTTCAGTTCCTTAATTCTTTCAATGATGTAAATGATACAATAATGTTTTTATTATCTCTTTTTCTTACTTCCAACATATCTATTTCCATATAATGTGGAATAACTTAATTTTGTTCTATTTCATTTCTATTCAGCATCTAAATATCAAATTCATAAATATACAAATTAAAAAGCGTATGAAACACTTGAACGACAAGCTATAAAGATTTCAAAAATTATTATATGCTAAGCGCTTTGAAGGCCATTTGCCTCATATTCATAGCAGTAATGCAAGATGCAGAACAAGGATCTAGGGCAAAGAAACATCGCGTATGCAAAACGTATGCAAATGAGCTAGATAGTCCAATGTTTGGAGATGTCAAAGCAAGTAGCCCATCTATTGATAGGGTTATTATTGCCAACAGACAGGATACTTGCTTTGACATCTCCAAATGCTGGGCTATCTAGCTCATTTGCATATGTTTTGCATACCACTTTGTTTCCTTGTCCTAGTTCCTTGTTCTGCATCTCACATTACCGCTATGAATATGAGGCAAATGGCCTCGAAAGTGCTTAGTGTATAATAATTTTTGGAATCTTTATAGCTTCTCATTCAAGTGTTTCATAGGCTTTTTAATTTGTATATTAAATTATTGAGGGAAAAGTTTAAAATCCTTAATATTTTACAAATTCATAAATAAGAACTGATAAAAGATATTTTTTCTTTTAATAATACTGAATTATATGACTAAATTTATCCATTATGTTTTAATTTATATTAATAATCTGACCATGTTATTTGTAAATATTATTTTATTTTAATTCATAATTATAAATCATTTATTTTCTAATCCATTAAGCATTACTTTGGTACTTTTAGCATTTATACATAGTCTTATATTTTCTTTTCCTATGGGAACTTTTATAATATTTCTGGAATCTCTAAAGCATTATTTGCAAAAACAACTATATCAATGGTTCCCAACATGGGGTACATCTCTCACAGCAGGGTAATTTGATTTTTAAGCACAACAATTCCAAAATGACTTACTAATTGTAATTTTTTTTAGATTTGTTTTTAGTTATTAACTGTGAATTTGAAAGCCTACTAATTGTTCGTATATCTTATTCATAAATTAAGCTAAGAATATTTTTTAATGCCTTTCTTTTACTATCTTATCAGTGTCTTTTCTGTTTAGATAATCTTTACTCCTTATCTTTTTCATTGTTACTTGGAGCAAATTAAGTGGCTGAAACTTCATTGTATTTCAACTGATTTGAATAAGAATTATTTGTCATGGGGGAAGATATCATGATTTAAATAACTTCCATGTATTTTTATTTTCTAAGCATTTTATTTTAATCTGCAGAATATTTTTAGTAAAGTTGTTGTAAAAGGATTTAGAGATATGAAACCATTCTGTCATAGCCTTTTATTAATGTTAATGTTGCATTTAGATATATAATTCACAATATAACAAAATTAATATATATATATATATATATATATATATATATATATATATATATATATATATATATATATATATATATATATATATATATATATATATATCATTATCAACCATTATCAGTCCACTGCAGGATGAAGGTCTCTCCAAGTTTAATCCATCTTCTCTGATCTTTAGCTTCTCTTCTCCACATCACCCCTGCACACTTTCTTATTTCATCCATCCATCTCACATGTAGTCTCTTTCTGGGTCTTTTACAATCTCTTGGAATCCAGTTTAAAATTTCAATTGTCCATCTATTATCATCTCTTCTAACAATATGTCCAGCCTAACTCCACTTCAATCTTTTAATTTTTTCAATGAGGTCAGTAACACCTGTTTGTTCTCTTACCCATACATTGCATTTACGATCTCTTCTTGTTACTCCCAACATACATCTCTCCATACTTCTTTGAGTGGTCTGAAGTCTCTGAATTGCTCTTCTATTAAGTGTCCAAGTCTCAGATCCATAAGTAAGAACTGGTAAAACACATTTGTTAAAAACCTTCTTTTTCAAACACATAGGCATATTTCCTTTTAGTATCAAGTTATTTCTACCAAAAGCACTCCAACCAAGTTTAATTCTATGATTAATTTCCTCCATTATGTTTCCATCTGTATTAATAATCTGACCAAGGTATTTGTAACTGTTAACTTCTTCTAATTTATCATAATCAATCTTTATTTTCATATTTTGAGCAAATCGATTAAACATTACTTTAGTCTTTTTAACATTTATCTTTAGTCCTACTTTCCTACTTTCATCTGATAATTCCTGCAACATTTCCTGCAGATCTGAAGCATTATTTGCAAAAACAACTACATCATCTGTGAAATCTAAATGACTTAAATAATCACCATTTACTTTCACTCCTTTAGTTTCCCATTTTAATCCACAAAATACTTCATGCATCACTGCTGTAAAATGTTTTGGAGATATGGAGTCACCTTGTCTTACACCTTTCTCAATGTTGACTTTCCCAGTGTCATTATGTAATCTAATTGTTGCTGTTGCATTTTTATAAATATTCTTTAAAATATGACAATATCCTGGATCTATATCTTGATGATCTAATGTTTTAATCACTGAAGAAAAGTTTATAGAATCAAATGCCTTTTCATAATCTACAAATCCTAAGCATAATGGCAACTCATATTCATTTGTCCTTTCTATAACTTCTCTCAATACCTGGATATGATCTACTGTACTAAAACCACTTTTAAATCCAGCTTGTTCTCTTGGTTTGTGGAAATCCAATGTTCTTTGTAGATGAGTAGTAATTATCTTGGTAAAAATTTTATATAAAACTGATAAAAGGCTGATAGGTCTGTAATTTCTAATACCTTCTTTATCACCTTTTTAAATATTAATATTATTACTGCATTCTTCCCATCCGGTACATCTTTATCATTTAGACATTTGGTATATAACTTTGCTAAAAAATTTTCTATTTCTTCACCTGCTTCTTTTAATATATCAATTATAATTCCATCATTATCTGGAGCCTTTCCTTTCTTCATACATTTAATTGCATGTCTCACTTCTTCATTTAAAATTCTGGGCAATTTGGAAGATGTAATAGATATAGGAGGTACTTGTTCTTTATTACTATAAAATTCTTGATAAAAATCTTCTACCAATTTCATGATGTCATCTCTCCTTTTAGTAATAATTCCATCTTTTTTTCTTATTGCAGATATAAATTTCCTACCAATACCAAAATGTTGTTTTACATTCTTAAGACTTTTATTTTCTTCTACAGCTTTCCTTGCTAGTTCACAGTTATACTTTCTTATATCATTTTCAACTCTTTTCCGCACCATATATATATATATATATATATATATATATATATATATATATATATATATATATATAGAGAGAGAGAGAGAGAGAGAGAATATATGAGTACAGACTTTCACACGACCCACCACTCTCCACTCTATCTCATAACACTGATACACTTGAACATATATATGTCAAAAAGATAAATAATCACCAATACACATTTCATGCTAAACCAGCAATCGTCAGATGGTCCAGATTATCATCTATACACATATATGCAATAAGTGCTCAGATATATATTAAGATAGCCAGTCTTCATATTCTAGTGGACAGGCTTCAATCCACTCCACCCTCCAACTCTTCAACCATCAATCGAAATAAAAATCTGATGATGAAATGCTCAAAGGCCACCCTAAGGATGAGATTCTTTTTACACCCAAAATGATATACAAGAAATTTTAACTTTTTTTTTCTCTTTATTGCTTTGGGAATCTTTTTTCAGTATTTTTATTTTATTAAAAGTGCCAAAGTGAAATGATAGATTTTAGATGTAGACAGCTACTACTGAAAGTTTCCTTTAATAAGATTATTTTCATACTTTTATTTACATAATTTAAGGATCAAGTATTGTTTGGTAATTTTAGTAAAACTCCTTTGTATTTCACTACTTTTATTTCTAATGTGTAATGATCTTAACTATTTTATTTTGAGCATGAGGGAATGACACACTTATCTATCCTTTTTAAATAAATTCAGCAGTATGTCAATTAAAGGTTATTAGTAGAGTCACTAATTATTAAACTTGATTTACATATGTCAAAATGTCTGCACTCATAGTTTTGATAACCACTTTAAATAAATGAATTAATGATTATTACTAAACATTTATTAGACTAAAAAATTATTTAGGGTAGACATAAATTTTAAACCTGTTATGATGATATTTCTGTTTATTTCATTACATATAAGAACAAGAAATAACTAAATTTTATTTCACTTTTCCATGTGTAATATTTTTGTAAAAATATATATTTAAATCTTCTATTCAACCACATATTCTTGAACCATATGGATAAAGACATATGAGTGTTCTTTAACTATTATGCAATCATGTGTTTTTCAGTTGGTAAATTTGCTTTTAGAGAGATATTTGATCCATAATATAATTTTTGTTCATTTTCTTTCTGGAGTGATAAAAAAAAAGAATTTCTATCTTATATAGAAAAAAATATTTTATTCAAAGGTCTTCTTTTAATTAGTACCTCATCTCAATTATTGCTAATATTATTAGCATAATGATATAGCTTAGCAGATTTTATAAATAAATAAAAAAAAGGTTAAAAATAAATAATTTCAAGGTTACTATTTTCTTTCAAGATAAGAAATACTAGGCGCTTTTATACCTGGAGCCTAATTGCAAATATAGGGGATTTGAACTCAGACTTTCAGGCCCCTTCATTATCTAAACTATTTCATACTAGTGATACACGTGACCACACATATGCAGAAAAGATAAATAATCACCAATACTCGTATTTTGTGCTAAACCAGCATTCATTATTTGGTCCAGATTATTATCTTCCATACTTTTTTTTACTCAGAATTATAAATGTTATCTCTCTCCTTCTTTATAAAACAATTCGAATATATTAATCAATTATACCTCTATTGTTTAGGTAATTAGAGTTACAATAATAAAATAAATATTAAGTTTTATAAGATTATAATATATTTAGAGATTCATAAATTAATGAAATACATAACTCCTTTCATCTCTACACAAAAATATTCCATAGGATTAGTATGACAAATATATATATATATATATATATATATATATATATATATATATATATATATATATATATATATATATATATATATATATATATGCACAACTTGATAAAAAAAATATCAACTTGTCAGGAATGCATTCTATTAATAATGTAAATGTAATCTATAAAACTGATTTTTTTTTAATGCTCAGTGATGTTTCTTTTAGAGATAGTATAAAACTTACTTTCTAGCATCAACCTAAAAATCATAACCAAAACAATTTTAATTTGCTTGTAGCAATGCATTTTCTTCTTCAGAATCACATACAGAAAAACAGTAGAGAAAACATGTATTCATTAAATTAGCAAATTGTCGGTTAATAAGGGTTTAAAATGTATTTTTCTTTTATTTTATCATCTAGTTGCCAATACCTATTTAATGATGAAAATTGACTCTCCAAAAGTTTAACTTAAGGATTATGTAATAGTCTCAAAAGTTAGCAGTTATTGCAATTAGTCCATGTTGTCACTTCCAGTACTGAAATATCACATGATCTCCTGAGCTATTTTGTATTTGTTTGTGTCCTATGCACTCCAAAACAGTGGTACAATGATGGACTCAATATCTATAGAATACTAGATTAACTCAGTTATAATTATGGGCTTAAATGCACTATGACTTCCATGTAATTATTTATTGAATTATTTTTTTATTGAATAGCTTGATAGTTTGTTTATGAATTAGCTTTCTAAAGAAATTCTAATCTTTTGTCAAAATTTTCGGATATAAAAATTTATCAGAATTACAATCTCAAGTCTTGTGAAAATTAATAGGATATATTTCCAAGCCCATGAGATTTATCTATTATATATATATATATATATATATATATATATATATATATATATATATATATATATATATATATATATAATTCTTGAAAATCACAATGTATTTAAGTTTCCTGCAAATGCACGTTTTTGATAAACATTCTATCAATACCATTACAATAGTTTGCTATATTGAGAGTTTATTCAACTCTTATGATTATATTAATAAAGCATCTCTTAATATATATATATATATATATATATATATTGTAATGGAATTGGATATGGAGAATTTGGTTTAAGGTCACATGGTATAAAAGCAAAATCATCATCACTCCCAAGTAAACAAAATTTAAAATTTTTAAAAATATATTTAAGATATATCATATTAAAAAATGTTAAAGTAATGTTTAATATCCAAAATATATAAGTAATGAGATATTCTAAGTGAGAGAATGAGAACATGAAATCTCTGTGAGATCTGCCAGTTACTCCTCAGAGCAACTATAATCATAATTAATCATATATCAACCAGCAATATCATTAAAGTAAGTAATACTCAAAATAAACCATTCATCATTATGAATGAGCAAAATCAAAATACATCAATACAGTAAATCAACAGTCAATCTGGTGACTAGATTGGAAATGGGTCTTCTGCAGACCAAGCTAACTATTGAGCCTTTGACAGCTTGGGCAATTATTTAAACATAACTTTGGATGCACCACTTAAGTATGTATCCTTCAGAATATATAACTAAAAAAATGTAAACAATAATGCTGGGATATTAAAACATGCTGATCATCATCAATGATCTGACTACATCGTACCATTAATGTACTGGACAACTATAAACTTAATTTCTAATAGAGACCAAACTAAATAAAATGTAGTGCATGGGCTTTAAAGAATATTCTCTTTTGCATCAATCAGGATGATGATTGATCATTTCTGGATGCCCAAAAGCACTAATATATATATATCCCCATCTATATATCAGCTGTTGTACATGAATTTAGCTCAGAAGAACACAAACTATTATTGTATGTGACCAAGAGATGATAAAAACAGATATCCTAAAAATATTTAGAACCACTGGAATAATTTTCATAACTGAACACAAGTTTATTAACAATAAAAAAATGATATTAAAGTCTAGAATAAGGCTATACAATTCAAGTTATTACATTTGATTTACATTATTAATACATTAAATTTTCTTGAAACCCATTCAGCACACATGCATGTGACTTAAAAATTATTAAAAATATAATTCATAATTAATTCCATTTGAAAATTATACATAAAATTTACACATACATGTGTATCTACGAACATATAGATGATATGAATTAATATTATTAATTAGTTTCTTTTTTTCCATCAATAAAAGTGTTTTCTTTTTTTAAAAATAAAATCAATTTTTAACAGGTAACTCAAAAGTTTTTTTTTTTTTTTATGATAGGTTACTCTCAATTAATTAATTACATCTTTGAATCAATCTAAAAAAAATTTTAAAGTCATCTTTTTCTTTTTTCAATATAAATTGTCTATGAATCAATCATTACATTTAAATTTTAATTCAATTCAAGGAAAATTATTTACTTGTTATCTTTCAAAATATATAGATTTTTAAATGTCACATTTACCAAATAACTTATTTAACATTTCATTCTCATTATATATAATGTTACCATTGTGTATACATTTACCTGTGCCTCTTTTTGTGAGTTGATCTTGGTGAGACAGGTATAGTCCAGGATTGTCATAATCAGGAAGGTATAATCAGATATGTGGGCATTCTCCCTTCTGTCTAGGGCTTGATGAACTCCAGGCCAGAAAACTGGCTTCTAGAACACACTTAACAGGCTAATTGATCCATTTTAAGTTGAGCCAATCTTTAAGTGAATCAAAACTTTATTATGTAGAACTAGCAGACTGCTTATTTCTGGATCTACTGGCTTGACTTCAGTTGCATCTTCATGGGAGCTTTTTTTATTTTCATAACTCTCCAAACACCAATTCTGTTGCCAACTGTAATCAGCACAAATCTGTAGTTATGAATTTCAACATAAAAAGTGGGTTCTTTTCCCTCATGTGAATTCAAACTTTACCATTGAACTATACACTGCTGCTGGATCTCCTGCTTTGTCTTCAGCTACATCTCATGGGAGCTCTGTATAAATCTTCCAGCCATCTCTTTGGCCAACTAAAGCCAACTGCTGCTCACTTCAATAAGCTGTAACAAAATATTAAAACCAGACTTTTCTGGCCAGCTCTTACAAAAACTGCAAGCCAAAACTGAACTGATATTTTTTATTAGTCTTTTTATAATCTTGGTTGGATCAGGTGATAAAAACATGGTGACTGTTTTCAGTCTGTCAAATCCTTTTGAAAACAAGTTTGAAGTTTTATCAAGGTGTAATATACATATTTTTTCTTAGAGATTTACCAATTAATTAAAAGATTTCAAAAATAGACATTTTAATAATTATTAGAACATGTTTGTTTTTAAATTTCAAAATCAGAATAATAATTTATTTAAACCTTTTTAAATGTTTTAATTAATAATAAAATTTTGTTTTAAATTCAGAGTTATTTAACCCTTTACAGGCATTATTATTCCAAGTGAAATGTAGAATATATTTAAAAAAATTTATGTCTGTGGCTATTTCTATTTTTCTTTACTTTATATATATATATGCACACACACAACTATATTGTTCTATGCCATGTAACCCAGATGGTTACAATATATATATAACAAATTTGCTTATCATCTTATATATATATGCATGTAGCAAGTATTGCATAATATATATCTGCTACATTGTTTTAAAGCAAAATAATGTTTTCTACCTGGAGATTCTACCATGATTTTTCTACATGTCAGCGTTTTATTACTGCATATATAATTGCTATTTTATCTCATTTTTATGCAGTAGTTCCTTTATTTTATTTTCAGTAAGTATAATTAACATTATTTGATTTCAATGGTGTTTGAAAGTTAGTCTGCCCCCACCTTAATTAATACAACATTGAAAAAAAAAGTGGCCATAGCTCTTAATATGTGTTTTGATCCAAACAAGTATCCTTTCTTAGGAAAATGAACATAATTCATAAAATTATTTGGAACACATTACATTCTAAATTATATCTGCTAGTTTTATCAGCAAGCAACTATTTACAATCATCATTTCCAGGTTTAATTAACTTTCATTGAACATTTACAATAATTATTCATTAACATATATATCTACAAGATTAAAAATTATTATATGTAAAAATAATAAAGAGTTTAATTATTCAAGAGGTCATATAATATTTGAGCACCAGAAATGACATTGAGCTTTAAAAAGAAATCTTTTATTCCTTAATCCACTCTCCAACACTGTGATAAACCACACCAGCCCTGACTCTTTTTATTAGATTAAAAATAATTCTATAATTGATTTTTTTTAACACACTGAATTATTTGATCACATGGTCATAGTCTTATTTGTATAGTAAGCTTCTTCTGATTAAACAAAGTGATCAGATAGCTAGAAATTTATCAGCTATTGTACTCTTATTATAGTTTTTTTTTAATTATCTTTGCCTATCTTGAGGTCACATTTTTCAGTTGAGTAATCCAGACTTTGATTAATGCTCATTTCTTGTTGTTAAATTAAAATTTTAACTACTTGTGTATAGTAAAACAGATTCAATAAATGATTAACCACTATAAAGTCATAATTTGTTAATGA
The DNA here is from genome assembly GCA_028023455.1 of Epiperipatus broadwayi. Classification (NCBI taxonomy): domain Eukaryota; kingdom Metazoa; phylum Onychophora; class Udeonychophora; order Euonychophora; family Peripatidae; genus Epiperipatus; species Epiperipatus broadwayi. The sequence continues at coordinate 132,419 of JAQFVV010012663.1, read as the reverse complement.
TAAAGTCATTAATATCATTAGTCAGATACAACAATAAAGTTGAGAATACTTTATAAACGTTGATAAGGAAATCTGTAGAAATTTCAATCAAGAGATAGATTCACTTGTGGTGTATTCAAGTCCTCAATTGTGCCATTGTGTTCATTTTCAATTGTCATTACCTATATGATTTATCATTTGCATTTGTCTACACTTAATTAAATCAGAAACTGTCAAATTCTATTTATAGAGCAGATAAAAAAAATAATCGTAGTTAGTCATCCATCTGTTGCTGGGACTTTGTCAACATTCTGAGTTAAAATCTCTGTGAAATTTAGTACCCTGGTTTAAGGATGGACACTGAAACTTAAAACCCATAAATTGTATCTATTTTCATCACTTCAAATGCTTAAACTTCTTATAAACTCCAGAGTATATATATATAAGACTGAAGTGGAGTTGGGCTGGACATATTGCTAGAAAAGATGATAAAAGATGGACAATTGCAATCTTAAACTGGATTCCAAGAGATTGCAAAAGACTCAGAAAGAGACCACATTAACAATGATGATGATGATATAATAGAGATATTATATTTAATGTTTCACAGTTATATGATGTAAACAAAGTATTTGGGGGGTTAAACCATGTATTATTTAGTATTAATTCCCAATGTTTAGATGAAATAGCACAAACCATCTGATTTTTATAATGCTAAAATACTGATAATTTGGAGAAGTATGATTTGAGACTTACGAGTGAGTTTATTGAAATATTAAAAAGACCAACTGGTTTAAATAAAACGGATGAAGCACAATGTATTCAAGCTTTGTAGAGTATATCTCTTTCTTCTGATATAAACTTGAAATCAATTTATAGTGAAACTGAACAAAATAAACTTTTTGTTAATCTATGCATTCTGAATACTCACCTATTTTGGGGTCAATTTCATTCTCTACTTAACATTCAATTTCATTACTATTTGAGATCTAACGGGTTTTCTTTAAAAACTTGACCTTGAAAATGGCGGATGTTATTTTGTCATACATTGGGAAATAATACAAAATAATACACAGTTTAACCCAAAAAAATACTTTACTTATATAATAGGAGTATGTGCATATAGATAAATTAATGATATATTCTCATTTTACAATAGGAATTTGGAATAAAAATTAATTACTTTTTGATGTCTGTTTTTTATGCATTGGTAGATTTACAGATCCAATAATATAAATATGCATTTATTATATTCAATTTTAATTAATGTTTGAGTTGAATGTATATAAAGAGAGACAAAAAAGAACAGACAGAGAGAAATCAACTCATAATAATGAAGCTGTAGTTATAAATATTTGACATTAAATGAATATAAATTTTTTTAAAGAGAGATTCAAAACAATGATAAAATCTGCTCAGGCTATATCATGATCTGACAATTAGCAAATCTAATGGGTAACTGTTTTTCTTTAGGATTTTTTTACAGGCATTATTGAAAAGGTTTTTCCTTTGCAATGCATTAATCTTACTTTACATAGTAATAGTTGAAAAACATCTAGGAGTGGCAATATTGACATTTGTACATATGTGGTATGACAATAAAAACTTTGAAGCCATAATCATAATCAGTTGTATAATTTATTGTACTAAAGTGATAAATTTTCTAATACATGATGATGTGATGATCACTGTGACTTCTCCTTATATGGAGTCAGGATTCTCTCAGCCACTATGCTCAGAGAAACTTGTTAGTCACTTTATCTCCCCTTTCCATTCACCACACTAAGTTTTCACATAATCTGCTCCCACCATTTTCACAATATAATTTTTGTCAACTCCATGGCCTTCATATCTAAATCCCCTCTTATCTTTTCCCAAACCCAGCATAAAAACCAATAATCCATTTTCTGTATAATCATTTTGTTCATATTTATTATTCCATAACTTCACTTTTGGTAACCTTTCTGCTTTCAAGCATTTACATTGAATTAACAAATGCCTAATATTTTCTTGCCTTCCTTACACAACTTGCAGACTAAATCACCTATATTTTTCTATTTACGTGCATATTCCTTTGTTGCTAAAGACCTGTTTCAGCCTTAAACTACTTTCCTTGCTATTATCATAAATTAACTTGCATCTAATGTTCCGCTTACTTCTATATATATTTAAACTCTTTTTATTCTCCATATTAGTTCTTCATCTCTCCAACTCCCTATTCTTTTATCCCATTCCTTACTATTAAAACACTTAACAATCATCCTAACCCAATCATCCCATTTTTTTTGTACAAGTATACTGATATAAATTCTTTATCCAAATCTTCTGCATACCGCATTACCTTTCTCACCCATCTTGTTGCCCGCCCTTTACTCTTAACCCAATTAAATACTATTTTGACTATTGTTTTATTATCCATAAACTGCAAAAAAGCGCCCTCTATGGAAGTTAGAAGAGCGCTCTTTTGAGTTATATTATACATACATATGAATTGGGTAAATTGAAATAAAAACATATATGTACGTGTGTGCGTGGATGTGAATTTTATGATCAGTGCTTTGTAACGAATCTTGGCACTATATAATATTACAAACTATTGAAGAGAAAAGCACTAGGGTGAGAGATTTTTTGGAATTATAAACTTATTTAACAAATTCTGCTTTAATTTATATATCCACACATACATACATTTATATATTTTGACTTGTTTAATAGTAATTACAAAACAAAATATAATAAAATAAAAATTAAAAATTGTCTCAAAAGAGTAAATAATAGTAGTATTATATTATTTAATATTAGTGGTAATTAATATATATATATACGTTCCTATTATTACTATTAAATGCAAATACGTACATTGAAAATAATACGGGGAAAAAAAGCTATTATTTGTGCTTTATGGTGAGAAACTTAGCAAACTAACTAGTTAGCTTTTATTTAATTTACTTCTAATAAAAGTGCTAAACTTACCTTCGAGTTCTCTATTTGTTTTAATCAAGCCATTTCAGATTTTAAATGCGAAAAATACACATAGATATATGTAGTTTAAAAAATAAATAAATAAAAAACTGTATGTAATAAATTAAATTAATTTTATTACATCTTCACTTTATCTGTTTTACAGCGAGCAATCATTTGATTCTTAGGTAAGTTTTGAAATGATTTGTTTCCCTCCAGTACTGCTGGTTAATTAAAATTACTCTATAAGCTTAAATCTCAGTAATAGGAAATCATGGTTAATTGGATTTAAAAGAGGGCGCTTCTGTTTTTAAAATAAATCATTTTTTGTTACATAAATTATTTGGATGATTCTCTTGTTTATTAAAAGTCATTTTTAAAAATAAGAATACAGTTTCCTGTTTAAATAGATTTAATTTTGTATAGATTATTAAATTCATTTACAGACATTTATTTATATACATTTCTTTTCGTAATTATACTTATACTCAGAATCTAAATAATTGGCATTTAAATATAATTATATACAAAAACACACATATTTAAAACAAAAAAATATTTAATTTTATAAAACAAATGAATTATAGATAGATGATTGAATATATCTGTTCACAAAAAACTCTAATCGTTGGATCATGACGCAGTATTGTGTCACAAACATATATAATCTAACTGTTGAATTTGTTTAATATCAAAACTACATTTTTACTTTTTTAAAAACCGTATTTCTTAATTTACTGGTCTTTCTTTTTACGCACTTAACATCTACATGTTTGAATTTGCTTCATTGCATCTCTAGTATCTAAATCTATATTTGCTTCAGTTATGCCTATGGGCAGAAACTATTATTAGATTTCCCTTTTATAGCAAAATAAAATTTAAAAATTATTAGTAATGAATAAAAAATATTTAGATTTATTAGAAAAAAATATGAATGAATATTTTTTTCTGAAAGTTTGTGATGCTGGTTAAAATTAGTTATATTATATGTTGTATTATTTTCATTATTAAACAAGGCAAAACTCTCCATACAGTAGTGCGACCCTGTGCCAACCATGGTAATCAATGGATGCTAGTCTGGGGATATTGGATGAGTAGGCACTAGATAGGGCTTTTATGCACAAGCCTTCTGGCATCCATTGATTACTCTGGTTGGCACAGGGTGGCACTACTGTATGGAGAGTTTTGCCTTGTTTAATAACAATTATGTGTTAGTATAAGAGGTGGTGATCACATGATGTTTAATGGTTTATTTCCATCATCTAACATTGATTCAATTTTGTTTAAACTTTTCAAATACATTCAGCTGTTAATAACGTAAGCATGTTAACCTACTTTTTTCTAGTCATGGTTAAAAACATGATGATTTGGCATCGGCTTCTGACTGTCCAAATTCTGTCACTTTTAATGGATGGTTACATTTTTACTGTCATTTGAAAATTTAGAAAAAGTTCCGTAAGATGCTGCCCTCTCTTGAATTATTTTACAAGTAAAAAATCAATAAAATGGTATTAATAATTTTAACAAAAGAAGTGGGATGGATCTTCCTGAATTTTATTGGCTGTTACATTTCGGCGACAAAGAAATGGCTATAAATCACTGAAAAGTTACGATTTGTTTTTTGTTTTAATTTCAAAAATGATAAACGAATGTTTTAGACCATTTTAAACATATTTTTTGACAAATTATAAATTATTTTGATAAAATATGCTAAAAATAAAATTATTTTAGAAAAATTTTAGAAAAATAGTTAAGATTTTACACTAATTATTTACTTTTTTTGCAACGTAAAACTGTCAAACATATCATGGCATCATGAAAACATTTTGGTTGGTGATTACATTTTGTTTTGCATTTACCGCTCGTAAATATTTTTACAATTATAAAGAGAAATTTATTTTTGAAAAAATGTTCGTTCACTTTCATAATCTGACTTATTATTATACTTTTTACAAACGAAACTAAAGTGAATATAATATTAAAAGATGAATATATTTTGATGATTGAATTTGTGTTTTGACACTTGAGTTTGTCAATTGACCGATTAAAAGTTTAAACTTTTACCTCACTCGGCCAATAAAATAATCAGCAACAAAAAGGTTAATATATATATTCCAACATTTTAAATCATATTAGTCTGTCTTCTCTAGGTACTGCTGACCTAATCAGTTACAATTCTATTATCAAAATTGAAACAGGTCTCTTTAGATTCATTAATAACCTCATAAAAACTTTATGTACTTATCTATGGCAGTTCTTCTGATTTTTAATTTTTTTTTTAAAGTGCAAAATTAATGAATGACTGACAAACATTATGAATTTATTACTTCAGGTTGATTTATGGGATTATTTGCCATTGTGAAATGAGCAGTTTTTTAAAGTTTTATTTGTACCTTTTTTTCTTTAATCATTATTCTAATCTTTCCCCAATTTAACATATGTTTATTAGTACATATCTGCTTTAATCTGTTTGAGCACTTTTATTTGCTTTTCAGTAAGTTGACTGTTTTTGTCAATTTATATTCTTCCACATTCATATTAGAATTTATAGATACAGTTTTTGATTTGCAGCATTTCAAGTTTAGATTATAGAAGTTAGAATTTAAAATTAAATGAAATACGGAACTACTACAACATCGACATTTTTCCAAAGCCATAATCCTTAATGAGAATATTTGCAAAACATAAGCATGAAGTACTGAAAAATATAAATTACATTTGTGAAATACCATATGATTATAAAGGAATGTATATTGGTGAAACCAGACACTCCATTAAAAATCATTCAAGCAAGCACAAACTGATGATTAGAAAAGAAAAAAGCAAAAACAAGGACAAGCCCATCACTTTATCTAATGGATAATGGCATTTTTAATCTAATTCTTGATTATCCTAGCACCTCACTGAGGACACCAGTAGCAGAAACCAGTCTGGGGTTGGGGATATTCTGCAAAGCTTATTAAGAGCTTATTTGCAAACTCTATATATAACATTTGTAATACAAGCTTATTAAATTATGTCAATTGACATCTGACATGATTTTTTTTGTAATTTTATTTTTTGCTATTAAGGCTTTGGCAATTTTATATTGTTAAAGCTATTAATATATGGTGTATCTGAACTTAGTTTAGTCCCATATGGCTATTTGAGTTAGATAGCTGGATAGAAAGACATATAAATGTTTGAAAATTTCAGATTTTCTACTTAATAGTTATTCATTAGATAAAGTGCTGTTTGTGTCCTGGTATTTTAAATCTAATGTTTGAATATCTTAGCACCTCACTAAGGAAGCCAGAAGCAGAAACTGGTCTGGGATTAGAGATATTTTGCAAAACTTGTTAAGATCTTATTTGTGAGCTCTATTTATAACATTTGTAATACAAGATTATTAAATTAGGTCGAGTGATGACTTGATTTTTTTGTAATTGTAGTTATAACTTTTATCTTCTTAACTTTTAATTTTAATTTTAAAATTGAAATTGTTTATAAGACATTCATAATTGCATTAATGGCTAAATGACAGCTTTGAAAAAAAAAAACAGATTTTAAATAGACAAGTTTAAAATCGCAAATAAAATATATAAAAAAAAATAGAATCAATGACAGGAAAGAACTGAAATATATTGCTTTTATTTAATTACTGGGCTTTTCTTTAAATAACATCAAAATATTTTAGTCATTGAAATATATTTACTAAAATTTTCTTTTGCACCTGATTCTTAAATAATAAGTCTAGCAGATTTAAGAATGCTCAAGTATATTACAGTGGTCGATTTTCCTTAACATGTACAATTAATTAAGTGTGCATTATAATACAATAAGAATATTTTATATAACTAAAGAAAACATATTTTAAAAGAATGATTAATAAATGAATTATTTAAGCAAAAAAAAGAAAATTATTAAAGAGGTTTTAATTATTTACCAGTAAATTAAAATTTATACAGTTAAAATAAAATCATTATTTAACAGATTTTCGAAGAATTTTGATAGACAATAATACACTATGCTGAACTTTCTGATATACTTCATTGGACATATGGAATAGTGTTTTTGGATATTGGCTGGCTGGTCACTCGGTGACATTATATACTGAGGGTTCCTTTTTGATGGCAATGACATAGTATGTCAGCAACTTTGATCATCAATTGTAAGTAGGAATTTTAGCGGAATCAGATTTTATGGTACCATGCAATCCATACTCAACTCTTCATAGCTGATCAGAGAAATTGAGGTATTTTACTCACTGGTCATGGCATGACATAATTTAACAGCTTAGAAAAAACTTTACAAGAAGTTTACAAGAACTAGCACTCTTTCTTTCCTGCTTCTATATGTATTCCTCAAAACAAAGACATCCATATGTTTTCCAAATTGATTAATTAATTTTAAAACTTAAAATTCTTTTCTCTACTATCTACAAAAAATCTTACTGATTGCCATCTCAATCTAGTTTAATTTTAAAATTTTGCTAATTGCATTTTTTAAATTAATTTCCAAATACCTTTATTTTTTTATTTTAATTTTTTATGGTAATTTCATGTTTTTGTCACCTTTTCCCATAAACTAATTCCTAAATTAGAATTTAATTTATATATTCTTTTAACATCAATTGATTTTATGTAATTAGTTAATTTTTCTTTGCCTACCTGAAACCTCCTTTTACTCCCATATAACAGTATTAAATTGCTTAATAAAATTAAATTTCTTTATATATATTTTTTAAAGGCATTAGAATTACAACTTAATGGCAACAATATACACATGAAGCATATATATATATTGAACCAGATGGAGTTAGTAGATCAAATAGGAAACAAAATCTAGCATAAAAAAATTTTCTTTAGTGGAAATAAAAAAATTATGAAAAAGTACATTTTAAGATAAACACATTGTTCACTTTTTATACATAAAAATATGATATTATAAAATAATTTTGATCTACTCCACTAATTTAATTATTGCTCCATACTGGTCTCCTTAGGCAGAGAAGTATAATACCCAGAGGGTACCTGTGAACAAACCAGAGCTATATATAAGATATATCACTATGACTATGTTTCAAGGCACCAGATCTCAGCTGCAAAAGTCAACACCTATCATTCAAAGCACTTTTTTGTTTTGGTGTAAACTCCAGGTGCCAGTTAATTACAAAAGCAACTAACATACCCTGAATAACAGCAAACTAATTCAGCATCTATGAAATCCCAACTAGCTCAATCAAAAGAATAATGTAACAAATTGCTTCTTTAATTAGTGGTATGAATAAAGAATTGACTGACAAATACTAATTTATAGAATAATTTATTTTAAATAAAATGTTTAATAGAATTTGTAAGCTAATTTTTATAATTTTTTAACTAAATATAAACAATGATTTATAATATCTCAGGCACACACATATTATAATAAGATATACAATAGTAATATAATTTAACATAAAGCATTATAATAATTACAAGCATTCAAACACGCACATCAATAGTTCATTTATGCATGCTATAGAGTTCATTTATTAACTGACTCTGGAAGGTTTCAAGATTGCAATGGCTACATTAATTGATATCAGAAATTGGAATAAGAAAATGTTATTTATTATCTATAGGATTTTGGACATTGTCGCTTCTTGCTGTTTGCTGCTTCATGTGTGTTTTTACCAACTGATTGAATTTTAGGCTTCTGTTGATCTTCTAATGATTGCTATTCCATGCTACTTTCACTTCAAGCAGTTAGACATTCCTGGTGGCTTCATATTGTTAGATGGGCATTGCTCCTATCAGGCAGATGGCTGATGTTCTGTTGGACTGAGACTGGAGTTCATCGCATGTCCTGAAAACTGCTCAACACTACAGTCTTTATTAACAAATACATGTGTTAGGTGATTGACCTTAGATATGTGAATAATTGACGTTATATATGTGTATAACTGACTGATGAAATTGTTGGCACTATTTATATGATAACCTTGTTATCATTTCTTTAATTAGTTTTTAATCCCACCATCTATTTTCATTGTTTAAATTCTGCCACTGCTTTTGATTAAATTCTTTAAATGTGTTTAATTAATCCTGTTGTTTATGGATTTTAATTAGTAACCATTGCTAATTGCCTTCTTTGAGGGAAATTTTAATTATACACTTTCATTTGTTTTAACATTTAACTTTCATATTTTAATTTTTCAACATGCACACATTTTATCATTTTCTTTATATTTAAATATAATCTTTATTTACATATCTTTATTTTATTTCAAATAAATGAAAAGAGAGTTTTTTTGTTTTTAAGATTTCTTTTTTCTTCTTCTTTAAATTAAATAAAAAGAGAGTATTTTTAATTTCATGTAAAAGATTTATTTTTAAATTTTTATAGTTTTAACTTTTCAAAAGTTAAATTCTCTCCCCTGACTTACTCTTAAACTTTCTGATTTCTTTTTTTTTTTCAAACGATATGTTTTTAATTCACTCATTTACTGTAACTTATTCTGCAGTGATTTTATTTATTAGAATTTTAATTTTAAAATCTTTATGTTGTTTATGAAAATTTTTATTTTTAATAATTTTAAACACAATTTTACATGGAGCACTATCCATTAACGCTACAATATATATTTATGTGACCACGTCAATATATGTATATATATCTTCTTTCTTTGTATATATACAGAAAAGAATCCCAGTATATTCTTCTAACTAAAATTAAATATCAAATCAAAAAACACTCTTTTAAATGGTCAAAATAATTTCAGATATAGTTGAACACAACTAAACCCTCCTCTTTTCTTGCTTTTTTTTTTTCCCATTTCTTACACCTTCTCCCCATTTTATATTTGAAGTTTTTGGTGAATTTATTAAAAAATTTTGGGGGTTGAAAAAAGTTGTCTTTGTATATATACAGAAATAATAGGTATCCCCAAATTTCTCCAGTTATTAATTCTTAAATTGCTAGCAACTCTTATATAAAGATGAAATGTAAATGAAAAACAAGCTTCTCATTAATATTTATCTCACTATCAAGGTAAAAAATATTTTATAATTTGTGTCTTAATATCTATAGATTGTGAATAAAACTTTTCTCTACAATGGGTTAGTTAAAACCCATTTAACCTTGAACTTTATATATATAATGTGACGACCACGTAAAGTCATCTTCACACTTATATATTTATTACTAAAGGTAGATAAGTTAGCTACTAAAAATTAATAAAGGTAAATGGGTTAGCTACTAAAAATTAAAAAAAGAAAGAAAAGAAAAGGTTGAGATTTATAAATGTCGAAATTACTGTTGATTTTTTTTAATAGTAAGAGAAAGGAAGGGGGTGCATAAAGAAATGAGTCTCTTTCTCTCTTTTAAAAAACAACGAGCTAGTTGAATGCTTGAAAATTATTTCTGTTTATTGTGGGAGAGGGAAAGGGGATGCATAATGAAATGCATCTTTTTCTCTCGCATAAACTATATTGTAATAAGTTAAAATAAATTGTAAACATAAACTTGAAAAAATAAATTATAAACTTTTAAGCAAAAATTAAAATGAAATATGTAATATAAAAACAATATGGCCATATAAATTAGAGGTGTGAAAGTCTGTTGGACTAATTGAATTCCTCAGACAAAGAAGAATGTATATGAAGAAAAAGCTTATAATTATAGCTCAATTAATTAAAACCTACATTCCAGCCACTAATTAAAGAAATATGTTGATAAAAATTTGTTGGAAATCTAAGAATTAATTAAAAATTTACAGAAAACAATGAACAAAAGAAAGGACGGTAAGGCCAGAATTAGACTTATCTAGATAATTACGAGTAGAGATTTTGAAGAAGGAGCAGCTAAAAAAAGAAGTAATGAAAAAAGTGCACAGCTAGTGGTGTAAGAGAACGTGGGTTCATACTCAACCTGTCTCACCACTGACTCACAATGTATAAGATCTATGCCTGACCTGCTAGAGAGACCACCGCTTCTGTAACTGAATGACTTAAAATCTACTTAAAGAGTCAAGAAGAAGCAAGAACTGGAATGAGAAATAACCAAATCAAATTGAGAGAGAAAATCAATCCAGCCGACAGTGAAGGACATACCATCTCTACAAAAAAAGGGATGATTTCCCACTGGACAGTAATGAGCACTCGAAAAGATTGCCCATGGAAACAACTACAATGAAAACCTAAGTAATTAAAGCATGCATGCATTTTATTTTAATATTCGTAAATAAATAAAGAAGGAACAACCTTGATAGATCTAGAACTCTGCCCAATAGAACTTCAAGATAATTTTAATATTTGATATGCTTTACTCTATTTTATTATAGCTACGTATTTATATAAGTGTGTATTTTTTATTGTTATGTAATTTTTTATATATGTGTGTGTTTATTCTTTTTATATATTTATATCAGTGTGATTGCCCTTAAACATTATTCATTATATTTAAAGTGTTTGCATTTGCTTTATTCTCCTATCACCAAGCTATGACAGGGGGAAAACTGTAATTTATTGATTAAAGGGTAAGGCTGATTCTTAAAGCATTTGTGTGCTGCTTGTTTGTGAGAATCTCCCAATTATAAAAAATATAAATAGCAAGCGCTGGACATTTGTTAAATTTCTTGGAAATAGTTTGCTTTGTTCAGCAGCCGAGGGTCTTGATCGGAAAAAATAACACCAAGATAATATGTACACATTGCCTCAGGGTTCGGTCAAGGGTACAGATATGAAGTAAATTTGTATCTGTATTTGCTCTCTGCTTGTATTGTAATGGCATTGGTTAACCAATTAATTAATGATTGAAAAATTCATAGAAAACTAAACTAAATAAACAATATCCATTACAGTTGGAAGCCAAGCTGGGATATTTCGGCAATAGCTAAATTAATAATAAAAATAAATGTATAATAAAAATAAATAAAATAATAGAAATAAAATAGAACTAAGAGAAAATAATAAAATCAACCAATAAATAAATCATTTCTGTTAAATAAACCATTTCCATTACATTTGGGGGTGAATTATAAGGGAATTGGGGTGATTATTTCACATCTACATCCATGACAACCATTGAAGAAGGAAATTCTGCAAATAGTAAATATGATAAACTGGTCAAAAAACGAATCCACAGGCTTCAAACATGTTCATTTGCATTATGGGAGAAACATCACATGCCCCTTTGAGACCAGACTACCAGTGGGAACAAGATCGATAAATAGAAGAAAGGACGCAGAGCAAGTGCTCAGCCAGTTAAAAAGGATGGGAAATTTAAGACATCTGAGACAGGGATCAGCAAAAATCATATTTAAGATAGGAGATGAGGTCATGGTAAGGGTGCAGCCTATAAGCCACCCTGAGAAACATATGTATAAAAAATATCAACCTATCAATGACGGCCCTTACGTAATCAGACAAAGGTATGGGAATAATGTTTTCGTAGTAGCATAAGGAATGGAGGGAACGGGGACATATAATGCTTGATCACTGAGGCTGATAAGGAGGGATAAGAAGCCTCTAGATAAAAACTAAGCTTAAGGAAAATAAATGGACCGATATGTTGGTTCGATCAAACAGTAACTTCATAGAATCATGAGAAATAACGTTTATTTTTTTTAAACATGATAGGTGGGGCTAATGTTTACTTTTTTTAAACATGACAGGTGGGGCAAATCGTCTCATGACAAATAATTAAAGTTACAATAATAAGTAAATAATAAAAGTAAAAAAGAAAGCATTCATGGAGTGTTCTATCAATGATTAATTTAATGGATGACTTTTGTGCAGTCAAGCACAGCAAAACAAAGGTCGTAAATAAAAGTAATAACAAAAAAAAAAATAATAAAGAGAAATCTGTAAGTAATTTATTCGTGCAACAATCTGTCAATTGTAAATGCAGATATAATTAGCAAATAAATAAAAAGTAAAAGTAGAAATAAGACTTGTTTAGCCTCATTAAAGAGCCAATTAATAATTAACAAAATAAAATAAATGAATAATAGTGATAATACTTAAATGATAGATATCACTGATTGGTGTATGAGGTTGCAGATTGGGGCATATAGGTGTGTGTGGATGCACTATGTTTGGGTCGTATTTTGAGCTTGATTGAGCCATCTCTTTGCTAACTGTAGATTCGCATGGCTTACAGTGGTAAAACTTTTTCAAATGAAATGCCAGTAAGAATCCTGGGCTCATTATGCCTGCTGGATGAAATTCCCAGGCATGTAAAATATAATAAGAATTATAGTCTCGAAATAAATAAATAAATAAATAAAGAACAATTTGTTGTTTGTGCAAGATGAACAGGCAGTAGAAATATTCTGCTGTTCACAGATTTTAAACCCTTTTATGTTTTTCATAGAGAGTTAAGTTATGCCATGGTCTCGTATGCGTAGACATTAAATTGGTTGATCAGCCAAAAACGATCGGAATGAATTGAGTAGTTTTATCTAGCTGTCTCTCTGCAGTAATCTTCATCATCATCACTCATCATGATAGAGTGGAAAATTATGTAATAGAAGCAGAAGTAAGGGTTGAAAGCAAAGAATTAAAATAAGCTTTCATCTCAGACTAAGATTCGACCCAATTTTAATTCTCAAAAGCGGGTAGAGTGTAATGTGATGACCACGTAAAGTTGTCGTCACATGTATATATTTATTACTAAAGGTAGATAAGTTAGCTACTAGAAATTAATAAAGGTAAATGGGTTAGCTACTGGAAATTAAAAAAAAGAAAAGAAAAGGTTGAGATTTAGAAATGTCGAAATTACTTTTGATTTTTTTTAATAGTAAGAGAAGAGGAGGGGGTGCGTAAAGAAATGTGTCTCTTTCTGTCTTTTAAAAAACAATGAGCTAGTTGAACGCTTGAAAATTATTTCTGTTTATTGTGGGAGAGGGGAAGGGCATGCATAACGAAATGTGTCTTTTTCTCTCGCATAAACTATATTGTAACAAGTTAAAATAAATTGTAAACATAAACTTGAAAAAATAAATTATAAACTTTTAAGTAAAAATTAAAATGAAATATATAATATAAAAACAATATGTCCATATAAATTAAAGGTGTGAAAGTCTGTTGGACTAATTGAATTCCTCAGACAAAGAAGAATTAATTTAAAATTTACAGAAAACAATGAACAAAAGAAAGGACAGTAAGACCAGAATTACACTTATATAGATCATTACGAGTAGAGATTTTGAAGAAGGAACAGCTAAAAAAAGAAGTAATGAAAGAAGTGCACAGCTAGTGGCATAAGGGGACGTGGGTTCATACTCAACCCATCTCACCACTGACTCACAATGTATAAGATCTATGCCTGACCTGCTAGAGAAACCATCGCTTCTGTAACTGAATGACTTAAAATCTACTTAAAGTGTCAAGAAGAAGTAAGAACTGGAATGAGAAATAACCAAATCAAATTGAGAGAGAAAATTAATGCAGCCAACAGTGAAGGACATACTGTCTCTACAGAAAAAGGGATGCTCTCTCACTGGATGGTAACGAGCACTCAAAAGGAATGCCCATGGAAACAACTACAACAAAAACCTAGGTAATTAAAGCATGCATGCATTTTATTTTAATATTTGTAAAAAAATAAAGAAGGAACAACCTTGATAGATCTAGAACTCTGCCCAATAGGACTTCAAGATAATTTTAATATTTGATATGCTTTACTCTATTTTATTATAACTACGTATTTATATAAGTGTGTATTTTTTATTGTTATTATGTATTTTTTTTATATATGTGTGTGTTTATTCTTTTTATGTATTTATATCAGTGTGATTGCCCTTAAACATTATTCATTATATTTAAAGTGTTTGCACTTGCTTTATTCTCCTATCACCAAGCTATGACAGGGGGGAAACTGTAATTTATTGATTAAAGGGTAAGGCTGATTCTTAAAGCATTTGTGTGCTGCTTGTTTGTGAGAATCTCCCAATTATAAAAAATATAAATAGCAAGCACTGGACATTTGTTAAATTTCTTGGAAATAGTTTGCTTTGTTCAGCAGCTGATGGTCTTGAGTGGGAAAAATAATGCCAAGATAATATGTATGTATTGCCTCGGGGTTCGGTCAAGGGTAGAGATACGAAGTAGATTTGTATCTGTATTTGCTCTCTGCTTGTATTGTAACGGCGTTGGTTAACTAATTAATTAATGATTGAAAAATTCGTAGTAAACTAAACTAAATAAACAATATCCATTACAGTTGGAAGCCCAGCTGGGATATTTCGGCAATAGCTAAATTAATAATAAAACTAAATAAAATAATAGAAATAAAATAGAACTAAGAGAAAATACTAAAATCAACCAACAAATAAACCATTTTTGTTAAATAAACTATTTCCATTACAATATATATATATTTGCATAAAATAAATACAGTTATTAATCATATACTTTTATATGTTTATATTTATTTGTGTTATTTGCTATTTTATAATTTATAATTTAAAATACATAAAACACTCTAATTTTTAGCTGCATAATAATATTTACTGAAAAGTTAATGGAAACAATAAAGATACATAATAACCAATCAGAAGTTTGACAGAATAGCTCAGTTGGTAGAGTGTTTGCCTTAAATTCGATATTTCAAGAATCTAAATGTGTGAGCTCAACTCCAAAGTGAATATTGTCACTGTGCATATAGGTCAGCAACACCTGAAGAAGAAAGGAGAAAAATACTACTCAAAACGTTGTGTAATTACTAACCTGTATTGTCTATTTGGGTATTATTACTAACAAGTTGTTTGTATTTGGAAAGTTTAAATAAAGTTTAAAATTTTCTGTACATTCAACATTCACTCATAAATGATGGAAATAGTCCAACATATCACATCGTATAATATACCATCATTACAAACATTCAGACAAATATAGAATATTAAAGTATAATAACTTAATAAGATATGTGAATTGTATAAATGATGTTTATATCAGGAATTTCAAATGTTTTTGTGTTTATTTTTTGATGGTTGTAACAGATGTATCAAAATTACCATTCATCACATTTCTAATGTGATTATATGTGACATAGTAATGGAGTTTGTTCATTGATTGGATAGAATATCTTTATATTTGGGAATGTTGATGGATTTGTTAATAAGTTTTCTTATCAAAACCTGTAAGATCATTCAAAGACCATCTAAAGAAAGTAATATTAATTGTTCTCATTGAGAAGACATAGTGGAAGATAAAATAATGGAAAGTTACAATCAATCATGTTGAAGTATTTCACAAAGAAAAATTTGTGGCAGAAGTTAAAATACAGTATTTCAAAATATTTTATAATCTGATGCAATGGACTAGAATGTGCTATATGTGGATGTAATGGTAGTTCACAAAATGGTTTGTATAATCATAACAAACCTGATCTCTAATGTAGTAATAGTAGTAGTAGTAATAGTGGTAGTAGTAGAGGTAGTAGTAGTGGTGGTAGTAGTAGTAGTAATAGTAGTAATGGTGGTAGTGGTGGTGGTAGCGGTAGTGGCAACATTTCAATTACTTATTTTGAATTACATTTGTCTGAGAAAAGTTAAAAAAAGATTGGAATTATTATCATCATCATTATTATCTTTCATTTTTATTTATTTTTATCTTGGAGTTGGAATGATCACACTTATTTTGAATGGTTGCTTCTAATTATGATTATGATCCATTATATAAATTTTCAGCCTTCTTAGCCATCTATGCTTGATTTATTTACAAAACATATGGGTAAAGATCAAATGAAAAATAATATCTTCTTTTGTCAGAAAATGGATTGGCATTGATATATCAATGGGTAAATGTATTTGCAAGGTTATTTAGAAATGGTTCTATGGAATTTTTTTTGCAATTTATCCTAGTAACTTATTCAGAGTTAATTGTTTCATGATGTATTTATATTTCTAAAAGTTACATATTTAAACAGCAGTAAAGATCATTTACATGCAATTAAAATTATTACTATGGTATCATTTATGTTAATATATACATATCTATGAAAAATAACACTTGCATGTAATTTGATGATAATATAAAATTGTGAAATAGTGTGTATATAAATAATGTTCAGTGGATTTTTTCAAAAGATGAAAATAAAGATGAAAATAATGAGTTAGAAGAATCTAAAAACTACAAATACTTTGGTCACATGATTACCACTAATGGAAACCTAATAGATAAAATTAATCATAGAATTTAAATTGGTTGGAGTGTTTTTGACAGAAATTACTTAATGTTAAAAGGAAATATGCCTATATGTTTGAAAAAGGAAGATTCTTTAAAAATGTGTGTTGCCAGTTCTTACATATGCATCTGAGACTTGGACATTTGATAAAAAAGCAATATAGAGATTTCAGATCATTCAATGAAATATGGATAGATACATGTTAGGAATAAAAAGAAGAGATTGAAAATTAAATAAATACAGATAAGAGAACAAACATTTGTTACTGACATTATTGGAAGAATTAAGAGAGTGAAGTGGATTTGGACGGGACATATTGCTAGAAGAGATGACAATAGATGGCAGTTGATATCTAAACTAGATTTCAAGAGATTATAAAAGACCCAGAAGAGACCACATGTGAGATGAATAGATGAAATAAGGAAGTGAATGGGAGTGATATGAAGAAGGGCTAGAGATTGGTGAAGATGAAGTGAATTTGGAGAAACCTTCATTCTATGGTGGATTGATAATGGTTGATGATGGTGATGAATATCAATGGCTGGCACAATCAACTTAATAAAAATATACTTGTTTTTATTTTTGTATAGCTTTTATACAGATAACATGCAAATATTCTGAATAAAATATAGTGATGATTCAACATAAAGACTTCAAATATGGAGCACATTATTTGGAAGATGCCATATATATGATATAAAAAAGTTCTAACATGAGAATGATTCTTTTTATTATATATATCGGAAGAGCACACGTAAAAATATATATATATATATATAGTGTATATATATATATATATATATATATATATATAACATTAACACTTTCCTATCAGATTCATCATCATACAAAAACACCATTGGTAAACTTCTATAATAAAATATAATTTAATAATTTATTACTTGTGTTTTCATAAGGAAAAGTGAAAAAGCTTGGAATGGTTCAGTTATCATGAGCTTCAGAGTCTATGATTACCCAAAACATACTGGGTAACTGAATAATCAAACAGTATATTGTGATGGGATTCATAAAATGTTTGAGTAGCAAAAGGAGTTGAAGTGAAGCCATGAGTCATGGATATTGAGATCTATAGTTCCTAATTTACCACTGCACTAAAACATGCAATGTAAATTTTTATAATTAAGCATTGTCATTCTACCTTTACACCCACAAAAAGAGGAAAATATAAATTTTATACACTTAAAAGTGAGTGCTGTTATCCAGTTCTGAACAAATTATTACTAGCCAAATGGATTCTCACAAACAGAATTATGTATCATTCTTTTAACTAATCATTTTAACATCCCAAATTACAGTGACTAATCATATTCTCAAACAGTCATAATGAAATATTTCTTATTCTTCTATATTTTGTTATTAAAAGTACAAAAGTGAACAACATTTCTTACCAACTTGAATAATCATTTCTAATGGTAACTTCTGAATTGATTACAATATGATAATTAAAATTAGCTCAAGTTAGTTACACAATGATATTTCAACAACATAAACTCAGTTAAATCATGGTAACCAACACTGCCAATACAATAGAACTCAATATAAATATGACCAATATGATTCTTTATTTAAAAATATCATTGCACAGGAGTCAAACCATTTACAGGCTTTCAAATAAAGTATATTAAGTTTATTGTACATGTACAATGCTGCTGGCATACCTTTCCTTTTTCTTATGGTACTTCCACATATATATTTCTCTATTGCTTTGACATTAGGGATTTTGGAAATCTGAATCTCCCCTCCTACTAGTTCTCAAAATAATTCATAATCAAGGTCCCTGTGGAACATGAGGTTTATAGGGTTTTGATTATGCTGTGGAAGTTCCATACAGCTGGCTCTGGGCCTTCAAACCAAACCTCTCCATTCGATACCATGCCGTCGAAATGGCAGGTGTATCAATCTCCATTCATCCTCAAAAATTCAAAGTACCATAAGATCTGTATTTCTCTTATGACATGCTAGCATCATTATTGTTTTAGTTAATGGATTTATGCCTGTTTGACCTTTCGTTAGGTGTTGGAAATAATGACTCTGTCATGAAATGTGCCAGCATGCTAATTAATCAGTATGTTAATGTTAAAACTTCTTTCTTTTAAAATACTAATCAATTCCCATAGATGCAAATCAATTTATATTAATGATTGTATCATGTATTCTCGTAAATATAGCGCATTGTTTGTTTCTTATTTATATGTTCCAAAGACGTCTTTTCCAAACAATGCCAATAAAAATATATATAATGATTTTCATAATGTAGATAAATGATTACCTGTTTATCAAATCATTTACTACTAAACCTGTCATGATTTTTTATATTTATTTTAGGCATCCACAACTTTCTGTTAGTAAAATGTTACTAAATTGGCATATTAACTTTGCATAAGTTATAATCCACTCCATAAAATTATATTCATTAAATAATTAATTTAAAATGGATAAATGATTACCTGTTTATCAAATCATTTACTACTAAACCTGTCATGATTTTTTATATTTATTTTAGGCATCCACAACTTTCTGTTAGTAAAATGTTACTAAATTGGCATATTAACTTTGCATAAGTTATAATCCACTCCATAAAATTATATTCATTAAATAATTAATTTAAAATGGATTTTATAAAAACAAATACCGAGTTTTGTAAATAGACAGTATCATTCCATGTGTAAAATCTTTTGGAACATATATATGCAGTTTCTCAATATTTTATTAAATATATATTTCATGTAAATCCTGGTTTGTTGTTGAATTATTATTTCTAATTAACATTTAGAATTATTTTCTTTAGCTAATAACTTAGCATTAATAAAGATAACTTTAATAAATGTAATTCCTGGGCTACTCTTATCTTGATCATCATCATCAGATCTTATGCTCTACCACTTTGTTTCTGGTCCTGGAATTAAAATAATTGTGTTGTATCATCAAGATTGCTGTTCATTGGGTCAGAGACTCAAAGAATAGGCAAATAGGTTAGAATTCAGGATTGCTCCAGACCTGTGTATCACGAGCATGGTCGGATCCAAAGTACTTTTGCTTAGGATTTTAATCTTGTTGAGTTAGCAGACTGTTTTGATTGGTACAGTATATATAAAGGCTCTAGCAGTATCGTGGTTGCATATCTATTATTGTTTTAAATTTGTTTTGAATCCTGACAGAACAAAACTTGAAATTTAAGATGTTGCTTTATAATTGATATAATAAATTATATTAAAAGAATAGCAAGCAATGACAATGTTATGTTATTTGGATCTGTTTTTAGGAAGACAATTAGTATGGATATATACTACGAGTCTTAAGATTTTCCTCACTATCCAGCAATTGGCAAGCCTTTTGGATAAGGCCTTATTCATTTCTGCTTAACGAGAGACTATTGGAAAAATAATTTCTTTGTACTGAGATATTTAAAGAGTATATTACCCTTTTTCTGCAAAAAAAAAATGATATAAGAAAGTATAACTGTGAACTGGCAAGAAAAGCTATAGAAGAAAATAAAAGTCTTAAGAATGTAAAACAACATTTTGGTATTGGTAGGAAATTTATATCTGCAATAAGAAAAAAAGATGGAATTATTACTAAAAAGAGAGATGACATCATGAAATTGGTAGAAAATTTTTATCAAGAATTATATAGTAATAAAGACCAAGTACCTCCTATATCTATTACATCTTCCGAATTGCCCAGAATTTGAAATGAAGAAGTGAGAAATGCAATTAAATGTATGAAGAAAGGAAAGGCTCCAGGTAATGATGAAATTATAATTGATATATTAAAAGAAGCAGGTGAAGAAACAGAAAATTTTTTAGCAAAGTTATATACTAAATGTCTAAATGATAAAGATGTACCAGATGATTGGAAGAATGCAGTAATAATATTAATATTTAAAAAAGGTGATAAAGAAGATATTAGAAATTACAGACCTATCAGCCTTTTATCAGTTTTATATAAAATTTTTACCAAGATAATTACAACTCGTCTACAGAGAACATTGGATTTCCACCAACCAAGAGAACAAGCTGGATTTAAAAGTGGTTTTAGTACAGTAGATCATATTCAGGTATTGAGAGAAGTTATAGAAAGGACAAATGAATATGAGTTGTCATTATGTTTTGGATTTTTGGATTATGAAAAGGCATTTGATTCTATAAACATTTCTTCAGTGATTAAAGCATTGGATCATCAAGGTATAGATCCAGAATATTGTCATATTTTAAATAATATTTATAAAAATGCAACAGCAACAATTAGATTACATAATGATACTGGGAAAGTCAACATTGAGAAAGGTGTAAGACAAGGTGACTCCATATCTCCAAAACTTTTTACAGCAGTGCTGCAAGAAGTATTTTGTGGATTAAAATGGAAAACTAAAGGAGTGAAAGTAAATGGAGATTATTTAAGTCATTTAGATTTCACAGATGATGTAGTTGTTTTTGCAAATAATGCTTCAGAGCTTCAGGAAATGTTGCAGGAGTTATCAGATGAAAGTAGAAAAGTAGGACTAAAGATAAATGTTAAAAAGACCAAAGTAACGTTTAATCGATTTGCTCAAAATATGAAAATAAAGATTGATTATGATGAATTAGAAGAAGTTAACAGTTACAAATACCTTGGTCAGATTATTAAAACAGATGGAAACATAATGGAGGAAATTAATCATAGAATTAAACTTGGTTGGAGTGCTTTTGGTAGAAATAACTTGATACTAAAAGGAAATATGCCTATGTGTTTGAAAAGGAAGGTTTTTAACAAATGTGTTTTACCAGTTCTTACTTATGGATCTGAGACTTGGACACTCAATAGAAGAGCAATACAGAGACTTCAGACCACTCAAAAAAGTATGGAGAGATGTATGTTGGGAGTAACAAGAAGAGATCGAAAACGCAATGTATGGGTAAGAGAACAAACAGGTGTTACTGACCTCATTGAAAAAATTAAAAGAATGAAGTGGAGTTGGGCTGGACATATTGCTAGAAGATATGATAATAGATGGACAATTGAAATTTTAAACTGGATTCCAAGAGATTGTAAAAGACCCAGAAAGAGACCACATATGAGATGGATGGATGAAATAAGAAAGTGTGCAGGGGTGATGTGGAGAAGAGAAGCTAAAGATCGAAGAAGATGGATTAAACTTGGAGAGACCTTCATCCTGCAGCGGATTGATAATGGTTGATAATGGTGATGATGATGATTACCCTTTTATACATACTTTTTTTACACATTTTATTAACTATATATTTTTTCAGGGTGGGATGGTTTCGTTTATATTAATTAAAAAATTGTCCTGCTATGAATTTCTTTCGTTTAAAAAGCCTTGTTATTTTTGTTTCAATAATATAAGTATAACACTTTTTTTTATTTAGAATACATTAACAAAGTTATAGGAAAACAATTTGTATTTGTACATTGTTGAAGTTGTAACAAACGTCATTTCATTTAAATACAATTAATAATAAATTTTGAATAAACTTTTAAGCAAATAATCAATTCCAACTTCTAATATACAACTTGAGATTTAAACCGGTAAATTCTTCACTAAGCAAACCAGTCATAGGACGAGTAAATAAATTATTATTTGAAGCATATTTTTTATTTTTATATAACACTACTGTTTTAATTTTATTAAATATAATTCCCTTTTCTTAGAAGTCCAATAAAGTTCATTGATTAACAAAAAAAAATTTTTTAAACATTTTAAATAATCTTCAACCATTCACTATTTTTCCTTTAATCTCAAACCCAATTCTTGACCTTACTTGAAACATGCATACAAACACATAAATTATTCCATCCCATTAACTTGTGTTTGTAGTAGAATAATCGCTGACTTCACCTGAATCAATTCTTATTTAGAAGCTTTTGATTTATAACTGAAGTCAATGCCAGTTGGGCTTAGAAAAAGATTTATTTCAAAAAGTAAAACCAGAGGAAAAAAATCTTTATAAACTATTAAACTTTAAAAGCAATTTTAATCTAACTAATGATATGGTCCATCTGTAATACAAAGAAGGTTTGTTCCCCTTACCAATTAAACACTTCCTTCCCTTCTTACTTTATTATTTGACAGCAACTAATCAAGCCTTCCAAAAACAACCACAATAAAAAAAATAGTATACTGTAAATACAAAATACTATATAAATCGTATATATAAAATATATATCTGATAGTAATATCAATATGTTTTGTAATAAACAAATTAAGTAATCATATTATGGTATGTTTGTATGTATTCATGTTTTCCAGATTGATGTGTAACGATATTGGACAATTCATAGTTGTGTTTGGGGGTATTATTGGTGTATTTGGTTAAAGCTATAAATCTTTATTAACAATAAATATCCAAGTATTTCAAGTTAGATATTGTTATGGATTGAGTTGTAGAGTAGGATGATCCATTGATTACAGTACAACTCTTCTACCTCTAGTATTTAAGCTTCATGTGCATATTTGTATGCTTATCCGAGCAATAAATCATTCAATTTTATCTAAAAAAAAAGTTAGCAGTATAAGTTCAATTAAATTATTATTATTATTATGCAGCAGTGAATTTAGCTGCAAAGAGAAAGCATGCGGATGTACTCTCAAATGTGTCATCTGCAGGGTATTGAGTCTTGGAGCATGGATGAATGAATTGAGGCATGGTCAGTCTAGAGACGTCACCATCTCATACTGATCAGCTTTGGTCTTTTTGTCTGGACTCTTGATTCTGTTATGCACGATTACACTTTGTATAACTATGAAAATTTGTCAGATTGTGATGAAAATGGTGAATTTTGTGTTTTAATATTTTAATCACGTGATTTCATTTTTTATAATTATAAAAATTGAAACTTATAACAATAAAAATTGGGTTTTTGTGGGGGGGGGAGATTTGATTAAAATGGCGATTTTGTAATGAATGGTTAGATCGCAACAACATATAGATTGAACGATATCATTTATCAGTTGGGTGCATCAGCATGGGTTTTGGGCAGTTCTTATAATTGAAAGTGGCCACGAGAACATACTGAATCAGCACAATATTTTTTTTTTCACGTTCTATTCTACAGCTTAATTCCCATTTTGTAATCAATTAATAAAAAAAATAATAATTGGTTTATTGCTTGGGAAGTCATATTATGTTCTAGAAATAAAAGTAAGAAAGATCTAGTTGCAATTCATGGATGTTTAACTTTCAAGTCTATTATCAAATTATACAAAACAGGCAATTAATGATGGTATTTATTATTTTCATAAATAAACAATGTATTTTGAAATGCATATATAACAGGATTTATTTAATAACAATAATAATGTAATAAAGACAATATAATAAGATAATAGACTATAGTATTCACACACCCTTTTTTCTCAGTTGAAAATAGTCTTTTTTCACACCAGGAGTAATTCAATTATTTTAAGTGTGCTTTTAAATCCAAAGTCTTTTGAAAGACAAATAAGCATATATAATTTTCATATAGAATAAATCTATTAAAGTTTAAAATAACAGTGCTTACATTGGCACTTAAAATGTATACCTTTCTATTAACTACCTTGTCTCTGTAGTTCAGTTAATCTTCATTTAATTATCCCTCACTGGTAATAACCTTTTCTACTCTTGAACATGTACTGCCTCTCACTTGCCGTTGTTCAATTTTAGATCTAATCACTGCTAGTTAGTCTACTAGTCTCCCACTGATCACCCTTTATTGCTAATCTGGTATCATTTCAAATTAACATTAACTTTTATCCAGTCTAAACATTGTAGCTGCTTTTTGACTTTTCTTCATTTTACAACAGGAGTATCTTATATATGATTTACTTTATATGCAACTAACTTTATTTACATACAAATTCTATTCTAATTGAATCTATAATTTTGGGCAATCTCAAGTGATTTTCTAAAGAATTTTTTTTCTAATAAAGGGAGTGTTATTAAAGTGAATAAATCTATTTACAAAAATAAATAATGTTTATTTACATATACAATTTTATATGCACATACATTTCACTCCTTTCTTACTTTAGAAATATGGACTTGATTAATTACTATATCTTTAAATTGTTAGATGTTTATTTTTATGTTTATGCAGAATTTGGGGAATAATTTTCTTTTCTGCTTCCTTTGAAGTAGTTCCTTCTTCTTTTTCTTCACATACAAACACCTGTTTATCATCATTTACTTTAAGTTGGTCTGAATCAGTAATTAAATTCTCCAATAAAAATTCCTTTTTCTCTAATGTTTTCTTTAAGGATTTATTTAGATGAATATCTGGAAAGGTATTATCATAATAATGTTGATGGTGTTTAACATGCCTTTTAAACCCCCACCTATTTGGTAATTTTACTATTCTTATATTCTTTAATATTACTTTCACTATCTTATGAGGAGTCTATTTATAATTAAGTATGTCACGTATCCATGTTTTTCTCCTACTACGAATTTGTCTCAATTTGATTCTTTGTCATTTTTATCAATAGGTGGTACTAGCTTTGGTAATTGAGTCTTAGGAGTCCTCAATTTTTTCCATCTCCAATTTGCTATAGCTACATTATTTAATCTTCTGGTGTTTAATAAGTTATTATTCACATTTACATGAATAATCAATAATAGGAACCAATTTTTTTCTTACAATGGAATGAAATTTTTATTTTCCATGTAAAATGTCAGCTATTTCGCACTGAAAATTAATTTTACAGGCACTACCACTTTTCCTCAAAAAATAACTTCATTGTTATTTATAATTATAGATATCACATCTGTATCTTGAAGTGTTGCCTTTCTTTTACCTTTTCTGCTAAATTTTAATTCAATCTCTGTGAGATATCATTGACTGACCAGCTCCACTGCCCACTTCCCTTTTTACTATGTGACTGCTAATAACTGTATCTAAAAATATGTGATCTATTTCTTTGTCATTCAGCTTCTTTATACCAACATTCTCATATTTTAATTTTGCTTTAAATTTATAATTTATTTTATAAAATGAATACTCTGCTCTCCCTAAAATGACAAATGGCTGTTAAATGATCTTTTTGACACAGTTTCTACAATTTTTATGTTTATTATTTTTAAAATGCCTGGGTTTGCCACAACAATAGCACTTTTGCTCTTTTCTATTACTACTGGGCTCTGTAACAAGTTTTAATATTTTTTGATTAATTAGTGAAATTTTATACTCTTGTGGCTCTATAAAATCTAATGCACTCTTTTGTATAGCTTTTTGTGTGAACATTTCTGCAAAGCTCTTTTATAAGTTAGGTCTGGGTTACTCAGCAATAGTTTTCAGAAATTTTCGTCCTCTATGCTATACAGGAGTTGTTCTAATAATACATCATATATTTCCAAAGCAAAATCACAGTATTTAGCCAGCTTCCATGCAGCTAAATCATAGTTTATGTACTTTTCTTGCGGTAGTTATTTTTAGTTTCTTAATCTCAGCCACACTACCTATTTTGATATTCTCAGAGCAAAATATCCTTTAAAATTTTTACAACTTCTTTGTATGTAAGTGAGTTGTTTATTTTATATAGCGTGAAGTTTCTGAATTTTAATAAACTAATAATCAGCTTTTTCGAGCTAATACACATGCGCTCAAGCTGATACACATGCGCTTGAATCTTACTAATAAATGAATACTCCCACTTCCATAGTAAAGTAATTTAAAGTGATTGGTTAATATCTCCATGCTCTCATTTCCAGTACTTAAGATTTGCCCATACTTAAGCATTTGGGTTGAAAGAATAGGTGGATTCATTCTATTCTTTCACAAAGACTTTATCATGTGTTGGAAGTGAAAGTATTCATTTATTAGTAAGATTCATAATGTGCATGTGTATTAGCTTGAAAAAGCTGATCATTAGTTTATTAAACTTCTTTGTATGGAAGTTCCTCTAGACATTGAAATCAGTAAGTTTATTTGGAAGTTATATAATACTTTAACCTGCAAAATAGAAAAGGGTCAACACTCAAAGACACTCATCTTCCCCTTTACTTATTAGTTTATAATATTCCATGTGACTTGTCCATATTAGTTACATAGAACTCTTAGATTGCAGAACATAGTGCTGCCATATTTTATTATTTGTAGTAAAAGTTATCCTGTCAAATCTTGGTGACTGTGCCAACTGCTGTGTCCTGAGACTCTCTAAAGATCAGCCAGGGAGCTAAATAATTAATCAATATACTTTGAAAGGTACATATAACAAGATTTATTTAATAACAATTATAAGATGGTAAAAATAACATAAAAAGATAATAGTCCATTAATATTTACATGCTATTTATTTTTCTGCTACTGTCTTCCTCGATAAAGTGCAAGGATATTTAAGTATTAGATTTAAAATACCAGGCCAAGTCCAGCACTTTATCTAATCAATAACTATTAAGTAGAAAATCTGAAATTTTCAGACATTCATATGTCTTCCAATTCAGCGATCTAACTTAAATAGTCATATGGGACTGAACTAAGTTTGGATATACCATATATTAATAGCTTTAGCAACTATATATTACACTGATTTATGTAAATGTCAACAAACTATGAAAAGATAGAATGGTATCAGCCTATCTTTTAGCTATGTTGGTATTTAAGGTCAGTTTACTGACACAATTTTAAACAAGAAAGTGAATTCTTTTAATTACTTTAATTTATATTCAAAATTAGTATTCTGAAATCACTATTCAAATATTTGGAAATCAAGATAAAACAGCAGTTTTAACAACTCCAAAACATCAAATGAAAAAAATCAGTTTAACAGATATAGAAATTAATAAACATAAGTTATATATGGGTGTAATTGAAATGCTGTAACTCCAACTGAGTTATGTAGACATCAAAAACTACAGAAGATAGAATGAGACCACTCTGTTGGTATTTCTTTTCCCATATGTCATAGCATCAGCCGGGAAGTGAACCTGGGACAACTGCTTGTAAGACAGTTGTGCTGATCACTCGACCACCAATGCTTGACAGATCTGTTGGTATTTAACTTAGTTTATTGACATAGTTTTAAAGAACAGAGTGAATTCTGTCCATTACTTTAATTTATGTACGGAATAAATAATCTTAAATCATTATTCATTTTAATTATTCATTTAATATATTAAGATTTTAAAACTAGATTTCTGCCTAGATTGTATATGTGAATAAGACTTCATATTATTCATTCTGTACATAAATTAAAGTAATAGGCAGAATTCCCTTATTATGTTAAAACTACATCGGTAAACTAAGCTTAAATACCAGTATGTAGTTTATTAACATTTACATTACACAGTGAGAAATACATTTTCTTCCATTGCAATTACATATGGTTAAGTTGCGATTATTTATTGCATTTATTAAACAGACTTTTCATTTGATATTTAAAGGTAGTTAAAACTGGGATTCTATCTTGATCATCTGAATATTTGACTAGTAATTTCAGAATATTTAATCTGAACATAAATTAAAGTAATAGACATAATTCACTCTTGTTTAAAACCATATCAATAAACTAAGCTTAAATACCAACAATTTAAAAGACAGAGTGGTATCATTCTATCTTTTGGTAGTTTATTGATGTTTGCATAGTTTAGTGAGAGGTACAGCTATTTTCATTTCAATTACATATAATTAAATTATGATTATGTATTTGTTATCTGTGTGTTGTTAGAGATATGTGTGAAAAAAAAAGTGATCACGAACATAAAATAAGAGGTGTGGTTTATTATATAAAATGAATATGTAATAAACAAAAATCAAATACCATTCAAATTCACAAAAAAAATGACATTCTCAGCAGACTAACCATGGATATAATGTAAATGCATTGAAAGTATACTTGGTACAATAAATGTTACTAAATTTTATACTTAAACTCTGTTTTAGTATTTTTTACATTATTACACACACACACACACACACACACACACATATATATATATATTAGTACCTCCTAAGATTCTTTATTTCCATATCATCAACAACATTTTTGGTTATTAATATTATAATATATATGCAGACATCAGTATTATATTGTGTTTCTCTCACTTTCCATATCATCATTAGTATTTTTGATTAACGTTTCTCCAAGTTTCATCTAGTTTCTTCAACTCATAGATTTTATTCTTCACAGTAATCCATCATATATTTTTATTTCATGATCTGTCTCTAGATTTGTTTTACAAACTTTTGTTATTTAGTTTATGACTTCACCTCTTCATCTATTATCATCTCTTTCAACAATACACCGAGTCTAGTCATTTCGGTTACTTGATTCTTTAAATGTTATTAATAATATCTATTCATTTTTTTCATCCATATATTTTGCTTTTTGATTCATACTTGTTATTCACAACAAATATCTCTTTATACTCAGAAATCTCTATATTGCCATTGTGTAAATAATTCAAATGTAAGAATAGGCAATCATTTTTTTAAAACCCTTCTTTTCAAATGTGTAGGCATATTTTTTTAAAATATTAATTCTTCCAAAAGTACCCATCATTGTTTAATTCTGTAGTTAGTTTTATTGATTATACACTTACCTTTATTAATATTACTTTTATGTTATTTGTAATTGTTAACTTATATATATATATATATATATATATATATATATATATATATATGTTAAAAATAAGATTTGCACGGGTTAAATATATACAAATATATATATATATATATATTTGTAAACAGAATCAATCTACACCCTAAGCACATGCACTGTAGTGTTGTTATAATAGCTTAATGATGTCTTGTTAAATACTGAAAATACTTTTCAAACAAAATACAATATAGAGACTTTTGAAAAGATAAGTGCTATGTCTTATGACCAGCAAGTAAATAAATGGACAAAGGCAGAATTGGAATGCCAAGATTATAGTTTAATACGAATAATTTTAACTATATACATTGCCTATTATAAGGCATAATAAAATAATAAAAGGTCATGGTGACCAGCATATAATAACCCTAGTCCTGCTTTTGGACTTGCAGAGGTAGGAGTCTCTGACTCATAATTAAAACTCAGATCAATTAGAACAGGTTCTGGGGGTTTATATACCCTTCAAGACTTCTGGAGTCTTTTACATTCCTAACCATATATGGTGTTTTCACATACGTTTTCACATACCTGCCATATTTTTACATTTCTCACCATATATGGTATTTTACACAGTTTTCTGTCCCTATAAGGTCAGCTGGGATTTCTATGATTTAACAACATTGTAATTTTCCACAATCATTATACATAATTGCTATACAGTTATTCTTATTTTACATATTCATAATTGCTATACAGTTATTCTTATTTTACATATTCATTATATATTACAATTATTATTTTTCTTCTACATTTATTATTGTACTCTTATTATTATACAATTATTATTATTATTTTACATACTCTTTTTATTATACAATTATTACTTCTTATTTTACATATTGATTATACATTACAGTTATTAGTTTTATTCTACATTATTGTACTCTTATTATTATACAATTATTATTTTTATTTTACATATTCATTATACATTACATATGTATATACCTTTCTTGACCTTGAATACTGCACTCCTCCCCCACTTCAGAAGTATGGTTTTTCATCTAACATAGTCTTTGAGATGAGTCGAAGGATTTCTAGTTCTTGCCAGTTGCTAGCAGTCTTTGCTGTGCTTCACCAATTTGCTGTTTGTTGATGGTGGTTTCGATGTGGCTATCTCAGCTTCGAAAGAGTTTTCATCTGTTGGCAATTCTTTGACTTTGGGATTAATAATCCCCAGACTGGTTGATGCTGTAGATCTTGCTTCCATGTTTTCATTATTTACTGTTGGCAGATCTCGTCTTCTCAACTGATTTTTAGGTTTCCGCAGTTTTACACACTCATCAGTTTCAATTTCAGCTAATTGATTTTCAATTTTACTTGTCATGGTTGCTTTTTCAAAAGTCTTTTTATTTTTGTTCAGTGACCAAACGTTATCATCTATTTCAAATGCTTTTCCTCCCACTACTCTCTCGTTACTTTTTCGTCTGGGCGGTGACAAGATTGTTAATTTATCCCGTATTTTTTTTTAAAACAGAAGTTCAGCTGGGATTTAACATTTATCACAATTTTTAATATACAGTTCAATGTCTCTATTTATTCCTGGCCACCATACACAGTTGCGTGCCAGGTTTTTAGCTCTAACTATCCCTGGATGAGTCTGATGTAGTAATCTAAGTATTTATGCGACCATCACTAGGTTTAAACACTTTGTTGTTCATCAATATACAGCCTTTGTTTATGGATAGCCTTTTGTGTACTTTCCACAATCTTTTATCTAGGTAGGAAGGACATCTAGTGGGCCATTTGGTTCCTATCCATTTTTTAAGAAATCTGTAGCTGGAGTCTGCATTAGTCCATTCTGCTATTATTCAATTATTAATACTATTTGGTCCTAGCTGAACATTGCAATTTATGAAGACTTTTGTTCTAGGCACATCAGCTTTATCTGGGAATCCAGATGATGTGGCTACATGTGATATGTTTTTTCTCTGCAATTCTGTGTCGATTAATTTTACATTTATTGTAATTTGATCAGATTCATCTATAGTAGCACTTTTTATGTAACTACTTTCCATCGCTTCACATGTAAGTTCTCTGTTGGGCTTTTTATGGTGGTGCCATCTTTTGGTAGTCTCAGTTTTTCCCTATAACTTTCACTTTCTGTCATTTTGCAATCACGGGCTTTGTGACCAATTTTTCTACATCAGAAACATTTAATTTGTTTATCGGTTTTGGACTTAACTTCAGATGTTTTACAAATTGTAGCTTGAAGTGGTTCGGGTCTCATGAAACTTCTGAACTCTCTCGCTTGGTCAAGCAGCAATTCGTAAGCAGTTCCACATCGGATTGCTTCCTTGTAAGTTAGATCTTTTATTGCTAATAAGATCTGCCTAAACTGGTCATCTATCATACCATATAATAGCTGTTCGAGTAGATCTTCCTCTAAATATTTATCGTAAAGGGATGGCTTTGCCATTTATCTTAAACCAATGTTGTATTCTTTTATTATTTCATTTATTCTTTGCCTTCTGCCTCTAAAGGGAAATCGAACAATAAACTTGGATGGCTGGAGATTGAAATATTCATTTAGCTGTGTTATGAGCTCATCGTATTTCTGCGTCTCCGGTGAATTTCCACATAGTTTGTTCACTATTTCAATTACCCTCTGGCCTGTGAAGCACAGTAATGAGGCTACTTTTACAATTATTCTTGGTAATACTATTTAGTATAAAGTAGTTTTTGATCCTCTGAACATACAGTGGCCAATCATTTGGATTTTCTATATTAAATTCACATATTCCAACTTGTGATATGCTCACCATTTCTTTGTTGATACAAATCCACTTATGATTTGTCTCAGCTTGCTGTTTAAGGAATTACTTCCAGATTCAATCCTATGATGACCGAGCCAATTTTTAATGTAGTCCTGAACCTGTATTGACTGCACTTTCTTTCAGATTCGATTCCTGTGTCAACTGCACCAATTTCTTTCAGATTCGATTCCTGTTGTTACTGTGCAATTTGCTGTGTCTTATGACCAGCAAGTAAATAAATGGACAAATGCAGAATTGAGATGGTAAGATTATAGTTTAATATGAATAATTTTAACTATATACATTGCCTATTATAAGGCGTAATAAAATAATAAAAGGTCGTGGTGACCTGCATATAATAACCCTAGTCCTGCTTTTGGACTTACAGAGACAGGAGTTTCTGACTCATAATTAAAACTCAGATCAATTAGATCAGGTTCTGAGGGTTTATATACCCCTCAAGACTTCTGGAGTCTTTTACATTCCTGACTATATATGGTGTTTTCACATACACACAGTATTTTTACATTTCTCACCATATATGGTATTTTACCCTGTTTTCTGACCCTATAAGGTCAACTGGGCTTTCTATGATTTAACAACATTGTAATTTTCCACAATCATTATACATAATTGCTATACAGTTATTCTTATTTTAACATATTCATTATATATTACAGTTATTATTTTTATTCTACATTTATTATTGTACTCTTATTATTACACAATTATTATTCTTATTTTACATATTATTATACAATTATTATTATTATTTTACATATTCATTATACATTACATATGTATATACTTTTTCTGACCTTGAATACTGCAATAAGATCTTTTGAAAAGATAATAGCAGCGATCTTATCTTTTGTATGAAATTTAATTATATAGACCAATCTCAATCATTTGAGTTTGATAGTATGTGCTAGTAAATAAAATTGAATATTATATAATATATACACTAATGTTACCTGGTATCATTATCATAGCTGTTTTGCTACTATCTTATTTTTAACTTCCATTTTTCAAAGTACAATATCTATTCTATATATGAATTGACTTATTACAAACGCAGTTATCTGTTTTTTTCTGACTTTACTTATCTATTTTTTTTTTCTAGTTTTACTAAATCTTTATATTATCCTTACCATCTTTTCCAATTTTATCGAATTTCTTTTTCTAAGCTAAATCTGATGTCTGCTGAGTATTCCGTCTTAGTTCGCTTTGCAACAGATAATCTTGCATCAGATAGAATTCTTTTAATACATCTTAAAAATTGGTCTTTTTTATAATTACTGAATTTTATATTTATTTTATCTTTTAGAAAATATTCTTACAAGCTAATTTATCTTAGAACTGTTTAAAAGGTTTGATAACTTGGTTAAAGAAGCCATTACTACAGTAAAAAAAAAGTGCTCTAGATTTTAAAATCTTTATGGCTTATTAATGGAAGCTAGAGAATTAATTGGATAGACAAAAACCATTTATTAAAGCTAATTTGAAAACAAATTTGTCTGACAAAAATAAAATATTGGTAATTAAAGTGTTTAAAACTATTTTTATTAAAACTGACAGTGAAATTTGTATTTTTATCATCGTACTGATTTTATTAAAAGAACTTCGAAATACTACGCCCGCTTATCCATCTGACGTAATTATGAACTGGGTTCAAACCCGGGCTTAATCAATATGAATTTTTTTTCAACGAGTTTAAGATTTTTTTTCGCATAGTTACTTCACAACCAATCCATCTAACCATCCAATATTGGTCAGCAAATGGGATGGATGGTTAATAAATGGGAATCAAACTATTCTTAGTTAAGGATAAACCGAGAATGGAAAATCAACCAATCATCTGATAGTCGGTAAGTCTAGTACTTTCTTCTCTACCCATTATGAAAGGTATATGAAAAAGTCTTATTCCTGAATTAGGCTATTTAATAAATGTGTATAGCTTATATTTTCATCTTTATTAAAACTATTGCTGATATACTTCTATCTTTTACTATTATTATCTATTGATATTAATATTGTTGTCAATAATTTTGCTGTTTTTTATACTTAATATTGTCATAAATATAATCATAGATCACTGGATTATTTTTTAATAATGTCATCTTTTTTATTAATTTTATTATCATTACTGTAACTGAAGTATGGTTTTCTACTATTAATCAAATTATTGTTCATATACTATTCTTAGCTTTGCTGTTGCTTATCTGAAATTTTAATTAACATCATTATCAATATATTTTATTATACATATAGTATGTTTTTGTTTTCATTTTAATCATTTTATTATTCTTTTGCTGTTATTTGTATTGGTTTTGTTTTTTAAATCTAAAATTCTAATTAACATTATTATTGTATATTTTATTATTCCTTTGTTTTGTTACACTTTAATTTTGATTGTTGATATATTTCTGCTGCTGTTGATGCTACAACTCTTATAAACTGCTGTTATTGTGCTTATTCTTATTACTTTTGTTGCTGTATTTCTCTAGCCTTATTTTAGCATTTTATTTATTCATATTTTAATTTGTTTTTATGATGTTAACATTTTTATTACTTTTATTACTGCAGTAAATACTGTTTTGTTTGTTTCTTTGTCTCTGATATATAACTGCTTTTAAATTTGATACTATTGTAGAGGTTTTGCTGTTATTATTGCTATTATTATACATGTCAATTTCTACTATTTTGTATGTGATTTTTGTTACATTTGTATTCATTTTTTCACTTTTATAATGGCCATTGCTACTATAATCAATACTACTATATTGGTAGTTTGTCTTAGTTAATGTTGCTAGGACAGTTGAGTCTTTTGAAATTGCATTTGCTGTTAATGATTTTTTAATTTTGCTGTTAATTATTATTTTTGATGTCTATTATTGCTATTGTTAACTATATTATTTGTTTTACTGATGGAGTGCTATACATTTTTGCTTCTCTTATAAAAATTAACATAGATACTGATTTTTTTTTTGCTTATTGCTGTTGATATATATTTTATGACGATGATTTGTCTGTGCTCTGGTTGCTATAGTTAATATAGCTACTATTATCCCTATTATTGTAATAACTTCTTTTCTGTATTATCACTATATGATTAAAATTATATCTTTAATTATAAACATAAGTTAGTTAATCAGGAGGTCATGTGAGATTTGGGGGATTAAAAGACTTCCTTAACATAAAATCCACCACTTTATTACTGTACAAAACTATTCAACTAATGATAATTAGGACTACTATTTTTATTGCTTTTCAATATTGTTTTTAATGCTATGGTTATAGCTTTGGATAATGCTGAAATTGGCATCACTTTTTGTTAATGATGTTAATATCTATATTATGAGATTAATGCTATTATTACTAATGTGATATTGTTTTTTTTTGTATTAATGTTATCACATTTCTATGATTTTTGATATTATTGTTTTAAATACATCCTTTATAATTGCTATTACATTTTCTGTTTTGTTATTTTATTTAGTATTTTTTATGTAAAGTTCTTACTATTGCAACTTCTAATTTTCTTGTTATTTTTGTCATTAATTTAATGTTATTTTGATTATTGCTGTTGTCTTTCTATTAGTATTATTACTATTGAAAATTGTTTTGTTGTTGTTGTTGCTTGTGATTTTACTCTTGTTTTTCCTAATGCCATTATTGATGTTTTCCATGTTGAATGCTAAAACCTGTTGATGTACTTTGTTATTATTTTGCTTTTACTATTGTTATTGCCATTGTTACTGATCTTATTACTGATGCTGCTGTAATCCTTGTGCTATTTTTTATTGTTTCTGTTATTTCTACTAAAAATAGCTGCATTAACTCAATATTTTTATGCTCCTATCAATAAAGTTTATTTTGATATTTATTCCTATCAATAAAGTTGATGTTGCTTTTCTTGATTTAACATTGTTATTCTATAACTTGTATTGTCATTGGCAATTCTTACATTTTAAACACTGCTAGTAAGTTTGATGTTATATACTAATCTAATTAAATATTATTTTGATGTTACCTGACTGCTATTATCTTAAACCCAATTAGTATGCAACACTTGTAGGTATTTTGATGTTGATGTTGGAAACTATGATGATTGTTTCTTTTAGTCCTATTCTGCTGACTTTTTTACTATCCTCATTGACTTTTTGGTCAACATAGTCATTGATATTACATCTTTTGTGACTGTCCTTATTATCACAATTTTTGGTACTATTGCCTCTTCTATAGTTATTATGTATGTTGATATTGTAAACATTGTTACAGTTGTTATGGATTCTATAAAGATGCTTGCAGATGTTCTTGAAACTTTACTGCTTGAGTGTTAATTACTGATTTTGTAATAGTGTTGCTATTTCTGCATTTGTTATTTTCATTATTACTATTGGTATCATTTTTACTATTAAGTTATCTTGATAATAATTGTTGTACTGTTTTTAATCACTTCTGGTGTTATAAAACTATTTGTTATCTCTTTCATTATTATAAATGCTGTGTCTCCTATTTTTGCAATGTTTGCTTTTGTTATTGTAGTTGTTTTTAGTATTGTTTTTGTTGATTTTATTATTGTGATTGCTTGTGTTGTTACTGCAATTTGTATTATGTTAGTACTTTTTATATTATTTAATGTTATAGCTGTATCACTATCATTGCAGTAGTAGTTGTTATTACTAATTTGATTTTTATTGACTTTATCATAATTGTTTTTGATGTTGCTGCTATTATTATTTGCTTTAGTGTATGCTTGTCATTGACTGTGCTACTGTTTTTTATTTTTATTGTTGTTGTTGCTTATGTTAGTGTGATGTCAGTTCTGGTGTCTTAATAAAAGCAGAGTTGTAAAAAAATATAAGAATATGATCTTAATCATATCTAAAATAGTTAGTATCAAATAGAAAAGTGCTTAAAAAGTCAACTGTTGTTTAAGCATTAAATTGGTAGACAGAGTAAACCTGTTTCATTCAACCAGTATTGTTGATGTTTAAGCATTAAATTGGTAGACAGAGTAAACCTGTTCCATTCCTCCAGTATTGTTGATGTTTAAGCATTAAATTGGTAGACAAAGTAAATCAGTTCCAATCAAAAGGATTGTTGATGTTGGTAATTTCAAAACTTTCACCATTCTATGATCTTAATACTAATCAATTAATAATAATAAGAAAAATAAGAATAACAAGCCACCCAAAAATATGGATATGGTAGCTACAAAAAGAGAATAAGAGAGAAACAAGCAACTAAATACTACAATAGAACTGAATTTTGTTATGACTATACAAATCAATCTGTAATCCAAATATACCTAAACGTAGAACATGGTAACATGTCTAATTGTAGCTCTCCAATAAATTCTATTTTTTGCCATATCTTCCCAAGAGAAACAATTGCCATTGCAATTCTTTAGAATGTCTTTGAGGTAATCCTTATAGTGTAGATGGGTTTTATCTTTTCTATGAAATCTATACTCAAGTTTAGCATAAAACAACCTTTTAGGAAGTCTTCCATTGTTCATTCATTTCACATGTTCAACCCAGCAAAGATGTAATTTTATAATAGTCAATTCAATAATATCACATCCAGTATGCTGAAGAACCTATTGTTGATTTGTTTGCCCTTGTTTTAAAATTTTACAATGTATGTTTAAATGAAACTTTATTGATGTCTTTAATATTGCACCAATAGTGTGTCCTAGTTTCACTTCCATACAATAAATTAATAAAAAAAAAAACAACAGCTCTATATACAATTAACTTAGTTATTTGTAATTATTTCACTGTAATTAAATATTTTATCATTTGACTTGTTAAAAACACAGCAGACCATTAGAGTCTGTGATGGACCTAAATATCTAATTCCATCTTTCTATTTATAAAACTACCAAGATATTTAAACTGATTTACATTCTTCAATTGATCATAAACCAAGCTAAACGTTGATGAGATTTCTTTCTTCCATCACTGGCTAGTAAGAGCACTTAAGTTTTTATTAACATTAATTAATATGCCAAGATATTTATAAGTTATATTCCAAACATTAAAAACAATTTGATCATCTTTTCAACTGTCAATTGTCAGCATACTGTGAATTCAGAATCCACGAAGATGAAGTTATTCTTCTTTCTTTTAATTGATTCAAATTAAAAATGTCACCAACAAACCTGTAACACATCCTGATTTTTGTATGATTAAACCACTCATAAATATTTCCAAAGGCCCTACAAATTGAAAATAATGTTTGATGAAGTATACATCATTGTTTAACACCAGTTTTTATTTCAAACATCATCTGTAGAAATAATTACCTCTTATTTAATCATGTAGAAGCTATATAATATGAATATATTTTGGTGGACAACCAATAACTTCAAACAATGCCATAGATCTGAACTATTAAATATCAAATGTCTTGATCAAATCACTAAAAGCAATAGATAAATCACTTCATTTTTACTGACCCTTCTGGCATCAAAAATCATATCTCTAGTTCTTCTTATTTCTCTGAATCTCTGCTAATTTTTCATCTACAATTGGAAACAACTTTCAATAAAATTCTTTTAAGTACTTTTAATGTGATGGATAATAATGACATTCCATGATCATTACCCCAACCTGCTCTATTATCACTATGTTGGTCAAATATCCAATATAATTTATTTGTCCATAATGTTGTCACAAACACATAAATAAATAATCAATCAAACAAGATTGATTATTTATTTATTTATTTATTTCTGCTCTATCATCTCTGTTTTTAAAAACTGGAACAATTAAAAAAGCCTTAAGATTAGATGACACAACATCATGGATCCAAAAAAAAATTCCAATATTTTTTGAAGCTGACATATTCATCACCATATTTTAAAACTTTTCTAGGTATTTCATAAGAACCTGCAAACTTTCCATTATTAAAAATTACAGAGTTGTTTTGATTTCATTGTGCTGAATATCAGTGTCCATATGTAATTGGGTAGATAAAATTGATAATAGTTAAAAGTCACCACCTCAATTCTTGTATCATTATTCAAAAGAGGATCAAAATATTATTTCCACCTACTCAAAATATTATTGTCATTATATAAAGTAGGATCTCTAAATAATTCCAAACACAATACTATCATCTTTTATTTGACGAAAGTCAATTATATAAAAATCATTGTGAAAATACATTTTTATAGCTGATTATAATAATTATAAAGTTAATCAGTGTTTAATGTATCTTAATATAAGAAAGGACATATTTTTCACTTAATGAACTTTATATTTAAAGAAAACAGCACAAATCAGTTTAAATCATCGGCAGAATCATAAAGAATTGAATATCCTGGATGGAAACTTAACTTATCTCTTTGGATGTTCGATTATGGCATATCCATCAAGTATTAAACTATTTAAAGGTAAATTATATTATCCTAAAAAATAATAATATTTAAACAGCATTAAACTGTTGCAGATGCGCTTTGGATTTTAAATATAAAATGAATGAATACTAACACTTCAACCACATGATAAAGTCTTTGGAAAAAATAGAGTGGCCATTCTATCTTTTCCAAAGACTTTATCATGTGGCTGAAGTGTTAGTATTTATTCATTTTACATTTAAAATCCAAAGCGCATGTGCAACAGTTTAATGCTGTTTAAATATTATTGTTTATAAAAAACATCGCGCTATATAAAATAATTGACTTATTTATCTTAAAAAATGTAAAATGAAACTATTAAATATAAAACATAAAAAGTGTTCAGAATAGAAATAGCAGAATAAAAAAAAGTAATTATAGAGATCAAATTTACAGCGACGTTATTTAGTTACATTGTGTATTTATATATGTAGAAAATTTATTTTTACGTTAACACTATATATTGATACATATTTATCGAAAAAAATTTTTTAACGTTTTGATAATTTGACAGTGTCATATATAGTACATTATTTTCTCAATAGATGTCAGTAACTTACAAACGTTTTTTATCTCGTATAAACTCTGCATAGTGAGGTGAGGGGGGTATATATATTTTTTTAGAGAGAAAAAAGTTTTTCTACTTAACGAAAATGGAGAGAGATAGAGTAATTTGTTACCCCGTGATCTTCGTATTAAGTAGAATATTTTACTAGAAGAAAAATGTCGTAATTAATAAAATAATAAAACGTTGAATATTTTAGAAAAGACGAGGCAGATTACTTTCATTTAATCAGAATATTATATATTGTGTTTGGTTTTATAATATCAAAGAAGGCTGTTCTCACTTGGGCTTTCTACATATTTTTTATTTTTTAAATATGTATAGATAATTATCTATTTAGATAATCATTTATCAATAAACTTCTTTCTCGTATATCTTCTGTAGTCTCTACAAAGGCATGTTTCATAATTGCTCTGTATCTCAATATATGCTATATCCAGTTCTTTTATTCATAATTTCCGAACTATTTTTTTCAATATTTTTTACATTTGTAATCTTATCTTTCTAACTTTATATTTTTCTACAAATCCACAGCTCTATAAAATATGATATGTCTTCTCACATTTTATAACTCGGACTGTTTCTGCTTCATATAAAACAATGTCAAACATCATACAAAAACAAGTCTGCATTTTGCATTCGAGATCCACAGAATAATCTTCTATCCTCTTTAAAATTTGTTTGGATATTGTCATTTTCACTTTAATTTTTTTATGACTACTTTCATCAATAATTATCCATCTTCCCAAATATTTAAAAGCCCTACATTGCTCTACAACAGTCTTTCTAATTCCTATTCATAATCTTTTCTTCTTCGTATTTATTTCTATGGCTCTATTTTTATTAGAATTTGGTTTAATTCTAAACTTTCTACAAGAACTTACAAGTAATATCACTATCAAATCTGATAAAATGTTTTCTATATTTGTCCTACTCTTAAGTCGATTAGGGACTTTATTGTTGCGAATGTCTCTCTGGAACTTAGGGATGCTCTTTCTGTTTGTAATACTCTCAAGAGGGATATTTTGCAGCAACAAGATTATCTATCTTTATAACATTTTCTTTATGGTTGACGCATTGCAGGCTCATCTTTGGTCATTCTCGGACTCGGCTCTAACTGTCTTTATCAAGCTCCTTGACCAAGTCAAGCAGCGAGACTCTCTGCTTTCACCTGTGAGTCTACATGATGATACTTGGATGAAAGTTTCATTTTCCTCTTAGTCTTATTAAGATATCTTTTCTCTGCATTGACCTATTCAAGTTTTATTCTGAACACTATGTAATTTTTTATAAAGTTTAACTGTATATTACTATGTTTAATAAATTTATTTTAAAACAAATCTGATAGAATGACTTCTTTCTACCAATGGCATTTTTATTTTCATTAATATATTATATAAAGCAGGAGATCATAAAATAAAAATAAATAATTGATGTGAATTAGTCAGGAAAAATTTTGACAGATGTTGTAATGGATGTATTATTAAATGAAGTAGGAGAGCAAAATAGACTTGAATTATTAATTACAAAGTGGTAGAATAAAAAAGGAAAAAATAAATTCTTATAATCGATTAAAGTCATTTGCATAAAATTAGATAATGTTAAGGAAAATTATATTGAGTGAAAAATTAAAATTAATACTTCAAATAAGAAGATTGAAATTGCGAATATTTATAGAAATGAAATTAACCATAAGTTTGTGTTGCGGCTGAATAATATCCTGCAATTGTATATTTTACCTTTTTCAATGAAATTATAAATTTCTTCTTGGGACTAAGATGGGTAGAAGTTTAACAGTAATGCAAGAAATAAATAACAGTGTTTAATTTTGAACAATTATTAGTTCACAGACATTTACAAACACTCTTGGTTCTTACCATGTTCTTATTCAAATGGATCAGAGATTAGATGAAATTGATATGAGAGATAAGTTACAAGTCAGCATTTAAGTTGTCAAAATTCTAATAATTTGACACTAATTTATGATCTACAAAGATATTGACTTTGTAGTCATTAATCTGATGGTCATTAATTAGGTAGTCATTAACTTGGTAGTCCTTAATTAAATGATCATTAATTGATAATCATTACTAGATAGATACTATTTGATCATTACTAGGTAGTTTTAGTAACTAAGTGGTTATTAACTAGGTGGATAGTAACAAATTGATAGGTAGTCCTTGATTAGGTAGTCAGTAATTGGTAGATATTAATTAGGTAGTCATTAATGTGGTAGGTGGATAGTAACAAATTGATAGGTAGTCCTTGATTAGGTAGTCACTAATTGGTAGATATTAATTAGGTAGTCATTAATGTGGTAGGTGGATAGTAACAAATTGATAGGTAGTCCTTGATTAGGTAGTCACTAATTGGTAGATATTAATTAGGTAGTCATTAATGTGGTAGGTGGATAGTAACAAATTGATAGGTAGTCCTTGATTAGGTAGTCACTAATAGGTAGATATTAATTAGGTAGTCATTAATGTGGTGGTCATTAATTATAAGGATAGTCATTACATAGGTATTTATTAACAGTATAAATATTAATTAAGTGATCATTAACTAGGTGATAATTAATTATGTATTATTAATGAGATGTTTATTAACTAGGTAGTCATTAACTACTGGTCTATGTTTGATGTTTGATCATAATTGCATTCTGGTGTAGTTTTTTGCTATTTATTTTCATTCTAAAGTCTCTAAATTTTGGTAGATAAATAAATCGATTATTATTTTTCCTGCTCAAAAGATTACTACTTACAAGAAAATAACTCATCCAAAAATATAAAAAGACTTTGCAACAGAGAAGTTGATTTGTTTTATTGCATAATTTTGTTTATTTTCTCCTGTTGATCCTTTCATTGTAGTCTAGTTTAGAATTTAGTTTCTTATTCATTTGATATTTGTTCTCTTTCAATTTTCTCATTGTAACTTTTTTGTAAATATTTATTCCTTTCATTACTATGTCATACTTCTACAGCGGAAAACATTTTTTAATCTCATTTCAGAATCTCTTTTGAGTCATATGTGATTTGATGCAATATGGTCACATTGTTCATAGTTTAATATATATTTAGCAATTTAATTTTCATGTCATTTTTGGTTGGACTCAATGAAAATGTTATTGGTTTATATTCTTGTCATTATCTACAACTGACCATTCTTGTTTATGGAATTATCTCCAATAATTTGGATCCAATCCACTGTTAGCCATTCATTATCCTTTATTGAATGGTTTTTCTCTATTTACTAATTGATCCCTACTCTGACTATGGTTTTTTTGGCCTCTAATCTTTGTTATTTGAT
Source organism: Epiperipatus broadwayi (assembly GCA_028023455.1). NCBI lineage: Eukaryota > Metazoa > Onychophora > Udeonychophora > Euonychophora > Peripatidae > Epiperipatus > Epiperipatus broadwayi. Next base: position 88,695 of record JAQFVV010012663.1, on the reverse strand, counting down.
TTCTTACTTTCAGTTTACCTCTATCATAGCTAGCTTCATTTCTTTCTGTTTGGGTTGCAATTCTGGCATTTATTGCTGTCATGTTTGGCCTATCTAAGGATATATTCTCTAATAAAACTACTACAATTTTTCTGATCAGCAAGTGATAGTTGTCCTGTGGCCTCTTTCATTGTTTAATATACTACATTTTGCTTGTACCCTTGCAATTGTGAAACAATATTATTTGTTTTTTTTCTCATATTGTTAGAAAATTTTATATATATATATATATAATTAAGTTCCAACCAGTAACCACCTAAACATTCACAGTAAAATCTAGTAATCAATATTTCTCACTGCTGTCAAGGCAACCTTCACACCTTTTAGTAGCAAGAATGGAAATCTATTATTACTAATGGTCCATTGAATATATATGGACACTTAAAGCTTGCAACTTGACTACAGAGTATGAAATATTGATACAGTGAAGCTTTAAATAAACCTCTTTAAACATGAAATAAACATGTCACTGTAATGCAGACTAATAAATAGTCAATTAACATTACAAACTGTAATATTTTTAAGTTGCCCATGTATTATTTAGAAATAATAAGTGAAATAGTGCCTAAAGCTAATCTGGGATAATGATGTAATTACATTCCAACCAGTAACCACCTAAACATTCATAGTAACATCTAGTAATCAATATTTCTCACTGCTGTCAAGGCAACCTTCACACCTTTTAATAGCAAGAATAGAAACTTACTAATGGTCCATTGAATATATATGGACACTTAAAGCTTGCAACTTGTCTACAGAGTATAATATATATATATATATATATATATCTTAGTGCATTCCCTTTTGTAGTTTACTAGTAATTATTAGTATGTTTTTTCATTCTTTAGTGCTACTCTGTTATGTCTTATCTTTTTTTTCTCTTTGCTGCCTGCTTTATTATATCATATCTCCAAATAAGATTTTTTTGTAGTCATTGATGAACTAATATGTCTGATTTTTTTTTTTGGGGGGGGTATTAATTTGCATCTTTTTCTTGAGGTTTTTAGTATTATTTTTTTTTAAGCCTATAACCATAATCACATTGAATAGATCAGTCTTAATGGTCTATAGGTTTATGCGATGATTTTGTTCCTTTACTCAAATAAAACCTTAGTACAGTTTTGCTTGCAGAATTCTCTTCTGCAATTTGGTATGTTTTATTACCAAAGTTATTGACTTACCAAAATATATTCATTATATAGGAAGCTGTTAAAACTGTAGCAAACTCTTCATACAGTAGTGCCACCTAGTCAAAGCCATGCATGTAAGAAGGTCTGTGCATACAGTCCCTATCTAGTGACTACTCTTCCAATATCTCCAGTCTTGCTTTTAGATTCTGGATTTCATGAAAGAAGAGCTTTGAATCTGAGAGAACTGTACCTAGACCTTAGAAACTAATGCAATGCTTCAGCAGTCATCTTTATCTATTTAGTTAACTATAAAACTATGATCCTAAGATAAAACTCAATAATGTTTTCAATCCAAGTTTATTCACTTGTATAATCATATAGATCTGAACCCAGTTCAATATTTGTATATTTTGGGGTCTTTGGTTTTTAAAAACCACAGTCACTATTTTCCTATAGGAAGGAAAGATATAAAATCACTAAAACATCACATGATCACCACTTCCTATGCTTACACAAGCTATTAAAATAGTAGCAAAGTTGCCTTATAGTAATTTCTCCCAGTGCAAACCTCAGTAGTCAATGGATAAAAGAAAGTTTGCTCATAAAATCACTATCTAGTGATTACTCATCCAATATCACCAGACTAGATTCTCACTTGTGTCTTTTATCAAGGAGAAGCCTTGTATCTTAGATCATTGCACCTAGATCTTAGGATCTAATACAGTCATCCAGCAGCCAATGTTAACTTATTTAGTTACACTATCATAAAATAGCAGATTCAGGAGTTATTCTTTCAGTATAATAATTTTCCTGACTATAAGGTACTTTGACATTCTAACATTTTTTGATCGAAAAGTACTTAGTAACATAACTCATCAAACCTTTTTATTTTCCTCTAGAATGCCTTTCAACTATTAACTGATGGTTTATCTAACAAGAATGCCATTACAGGTTTTGAAATTTCAATGGTTACTATTCAGAATATATTAACCTATAATACTATATTTATTATTTTTATTGCTGTATATATATATTCTACTAAGACACTTTGATGAGATAGTCAATATCATTTAACTCTTTCACATTTAAATATTTTTATGGCCTCTCCTAGCAAATATTTTGGTTATATTTTCAATGTTTATTTTAAAATTAAATATTAGTTTACAAATATATATATATATATGTCCACAGATGCTTCTACCAAAAACACCGATCAAGCGTATGTTTCGTTTACATAAACGTCAGAGTAGTTAGTATTCACTATCTCTAACTATAATTCCACTTTCAGATCATGATTTCAAGCTATTTGCTATCATCAGTGAAAGACAGGAATAAAGAAACTAGATCTAAATACAAACTCTGAGCGTTTATGAAACAATTTCTATTCAGCTTGCAAGCGTGAATTTTTTAGACACGTAATGTCTTCAAACTCAGCATAGCAAACCAGATAGCTATATGGGTCTGATCTCAGTTCAGCATCACCACATAGTAGAAGCCTCTGCAATCTATATCATTGCAAGAAAGACCTCAAAGGTACATTTATGATAAACAAAAATGCAAGTTAAAAAACTTGCTAACGCTTGTATTTATGTCCACAGATGGCGTTCTACCAAAAACACCGATCAAGCGTATGTTTCGTTTACATAAACGTCAGAGTAGTTAGTATTCACTATCTCTAACTATAATTCCACTTTCAGATCATGATTTCAAGCTATTTGCTATCATCAGTGAAAGACAGGAATAAAGAAACTAGATCTAAATACAAACTCTGAGCGTTTATGAAACAATTTCTATTCAGCTTGCAAGCGTGAATATTTGGACACGTAATGTCTTCAAACTCAGCATAGCAAACCAGATAGCTATATGGGTCTGATCTCAGTTCAGCATCACCACATAGTAGAAGCCTCTGCAATCTATATCATTGCAAGAAAGACCTCAAAGGTACATTTATGATAAACAAAAATGCAAGTTAAAAAACTTGCTAACGCTTGTATTTATGTCCACAGATGGTGTTCTACCAAAAACACCGATCAAGCGTATGTTTCGTTTACATAAACGTCAGAGTAGTTAGTATTCACTATCTCTAACTATAATTCCACTTTCAGATCATGATTTCAAGCTATTTGCTATCATCAGTGAAAGACAGGAATAAAGAAACTAGATCTAAATACAAACTCTGAGCGTTTATGAAACAATTTCTATTCAGCTTGCAAGCGTGAATTTTTTAGACACGTAATGTCTTCAAACTCAGCATAGCAAACCAGATAGCTATATGGGTCTGATCTCAGTTCAGCATCACCACATAGTAGAAGCCTCTGCAATCTATATCATTGCAAGAAAGACCTCAAAGGTACATTTATGATAAACAAAAATGCAAGTTAAAAAACTTGCTAACGCTTGTATTTATGTCCACAGATGGTGTTCTACCAAAAACACCGATCAAGCGTATGTTTCGTTTACATAAACGTCAGAGTAGTTAGTATTCACTATCTCTAACTATAATTCCACTTTCAGATCATGATTTCAAGCTATTTGCTATCATCAGTGAAAGACAGGAATAAAGAAACTAGATCTAAATACAAACTCTGAGCGTTTATGAAACAATTTCTATTCAGCTTGCAAGCGTGAATTTTTTAGACACGTAATGTCTTCAAACTCAGCATAGCAAACCAGATAGCTATATGGGTCTGATCTCAGTTCAGCATCACCACATAGTAGAAGCCTCTGCAATCTATATCATTGCAAGAAAGACCTCAAAGGTACATTTATGATAAACAAAAATACAAGCGTTAGCAAGTTTTTTAACTTGCATTTTTGTTTATCATAAATGTACCTTTGAGGTCTTTCTTGCAATGATATAGATTGCAGAGGCTTCTACTATGTGGTGATGCTGAACTGAGATCAGACCCATATAGCTATCTGGTTTGCTATGCTGAGTTTGAAGACATTACGTGTCTAAAAAATTCACGCTTGCAAGCTGAATAGAAATTGTTTCATAAACGCTCAGAGTTTGTATTCAGATCTAGTTTCTTTATTCCTGTCTTTTACTGACGATAGCAAATAGCTTAAATCATGATCTGAAAGTGGAATTATAGTTAGAGATAGTGAATACTAACTACTCTGTCGTTTATGTAAACGAAACATACGCTTGATCAGGTGTTTTTGGTAGAATCATCTGTGGACATAAATACAGCGTTAGCAAGTTTTTAACTTGCATTTTGTTTATATATATATATATATATCCATTTTTACTTGTTTTATTTAGAAATATGGTTACAAATGAAAAACTTCCTTAAAATATTTTAACTTTGTGAATAAACAAGGCAAAACTCTCCATAAAGAAGTGCCACCCTGTCACCAGAGTAATACAGGGTGGTACTACTGTATGGAGAGTTTTGCCTTGTTTATAGACAATTATGTGCTAGTATAAGAGATGGTGATCATGTGATGCTTAATGGTTTAACTTTGTGAATACATAATAAAATGAAATACATAATCAGAACAACACCTTTTTTCTTATTAGATGATTATTGCATTTCTGATAAAATAAATTAACAAAATATTTGTTAATTAAATTTCATTTTTAGATTATAAACAATAAAATTGTGTTTTAAAATTTAAAATTGCATTTCTAATTATTGAAATATTATAAAATCCCCTACTACAGTATTTGTGTTGGTGAACCCAATTGTAATTTTGTTTTTACCAATAATATACCTTTTCTGACTTGTTCTTTTCTTTTATGAAATATACTAAAATAAATGTACTTGCAGGTGCTATCAAAAATTGAGTGTGAAGAATCCACCATTAGCTGTGTTCTCAGCTCATTTCTGTACAATACTGACATCTTTAGAATTTTTTAAAAACTAATGTGCAAATACATATTTTAATTCAAGTTTCTTTCATCAAATAAATGCATAACCAGAAAAATAGTATTACAATGTTGCAAAAGATTAAAGGTAGGCTGAAACTTACCACAATGTTGTAGTGCTCAATATCAATGAGATAATGATAATTTGTAATAATTACAATGTATTCAATCAATACAATTGATAAATAAATGTTTAAAAGCATAAGTTCCATTATCATTAAAAAGTTTTGATTGAAAAATATCTTTTCTTTACAACATCAATAATTATCTCCATTTAGTCAAACTATATTAAAAACTCTTTATTTAAACTCAAGTAAATATATAATTTAAACCAAATCAACCTTGAATGTTAGCATGCATAGATAATAAATTCTTTTTTATTATTATTTTCTATTTCCTTAGTAATTCTTTAACATTGTCATCTTAGTACATCCATGGAGTTTTTTAAATATTTTGATAGATTGTTCTTTTATAAGCTATAGTAATAATGAAAAAAAAATATAACATTTGTCATTCTTTAGAGATTGTCTTTGAGGTTTGTTTGATAGCTTAAAATAAATAAACATGGAAAAACAGCTGCATAATTGGTTATTTTCATCACCTTGATGCAGGATGGAACAAATCTTTTTAAACAAATGCAATCTTCATATTGTGATGACAAGGAAATATCCTGGTCATTCGAACAAATCATTCCAAAAAATTCATAGTTTGAAGATTGATAACTTAATAAATACATTCGATTGGAATATTTATTGTATGAAAGAGAAATTCTGACTTAATTGTAGGTAGAAAGACCACTTGCCAGGTAATAACATATTTTCTTGTTTAAATAACATACTTTCCAGAGTCATTACAAATTCGAGAAAAAAATCCTAGCACACATTACAATAATAGTTAATAAGCTTCACTTTTAAACTCAAACTTTCACATAACCCTCAACTCTCCATGGCATCTTATATTGCTGACCAACCTGATCACACACATGTTAAAAAGATAAATAATCACCAATATACATATTTCATGCTAAACCAGCAAATCATCAGTTGGCTCGGATTACTATCTTATCATCAGATTTCCAATGAAATAGATGACTGAAGAGTTTTAGAATGGAGTAGTTTGAACCCTGTCCATTAAAGTATAAAGATTGGCTTCCTTAATATATAGCTGGGCACTGATTGTGTATATGTGTGGAGATAGTAATCTGGACCAACTGATGATTACTGGTTTAGCACGAAATACATATATTGGTGATTATTTACCTTTTCAACATGTGTGTGATCAGGTGGGTCAGCAATATGAGATGGCATGGAGAGTTGAGGGTCGTGTGAAAGTCTGACTTCGAATCTTTTATATATTACATTATATGTGCAGGTATGTGTAAGCCTCTACAGTGTATTAAGCTTCACTTTGAAAATCTAAATATTTTAAATCAAACATTCTTTTCTTATAAGCAGTCTTTTTTTTTAGGCTTCAAAGCTAGTTTTTAAATGCTAGGCAAAACAATAATCACGTGATAATTTAATTTCTGTACTTTTATATTTTAACAAAATTTTAAAAAAAATTAATAATAAATTAACAAAATTTAAATATTTTAATAATTTCTTTTATTTTAACATTATAAAATAAAAAACAGTTTCAATGACATTGTAATTAAAATTTAACTATTTAAAATGTAATTCATTGAATATTAAGTATAGATTTATTGTATCATTAAATTATTTTAATTTTTATTTATGAACGCATGCGTTCATATTCTTACTACAAACAACTATTTATGCCTTTTATGTGGACAATCTATGATATGCGCATTATATTTATAGTATAAAATATGTAATAAGATCTCTATGCCTTCTTTATTCATTCATTACAATAGAATTCGTTGTAATCTATTAAATGTCACATGATCACATTTTCTATACTAGCACATTAATTGTTGATAAACAGAGCAAAACTCTCCATACAGTATTGCCACCTGTGCTAAACAGAGTAATCAATGGATGCCAGAAGGCTTGTGCATAAAATCCCTATCTAATGCCTACTCATCCAATATCCCCAGACTAGTTTCTGGCTTGTGGCCTTCGTCAGTGAGGAGCTTTGGATCTGAGAGCACTGCATCTAGATCTTAGGATCTAATGCAACCCTCTAGCCAAAGACACCAAAATGTATGGGTGCTGAACTGAGTTCAGACCCATATGACTATATAAGCTATTGAGCTTAGATTGAAAATATTTTTTGTGTTTTCAATTTCATTCTCATAGTTTTGTAGTTAAGTAGAGATAAAAGGTGGTTGTTAGAGGGTTGCATTAGATCCTAAGATCTAGATGCAGTGCTCTCAGATCCAAAGCTCCTCACTGATGAAGGCCACAAACCAGAAACTAGTCTGGGGATATTGGATGAGTAGGCATTAGATAGGGATTTTATGCACAAGCCTTCTAGCATCCATTGATTACTCTGTTTAGCACAGGTGGAAATATTGTATGGAGAGTTTTGCTCTGTTTAATCTATTAAATGTTTAGCTTATTCTTATTACAATGCATTTTAATTTATAATCACTGAAACTCTTGATTACCACTTAATGATACTTTTCTTCTCCATTATGTCACTTTTAATTCCTATATTTTTATAAGTACTAGTATGTGCTAGCCTATCCGTATTCAAAATAGGATAACAGCATAAAACTGTTTTAATATAGGTATGCAATTAAATAAAACTAATAACAACCAATGTGTAATGATTAAATGATGTAAACAAATAGAAATATCAATTCCTGAAGGTATCTGATGAAGGTGTTTCAGTTGTATTTATATATTGGACTATTTCCACTATCTAATATGAGCATTTGACATCTTTAGAAAAATTTAACCTTATTTAAATATTCCAAATACATTCAACTGCTAGTAAATCACTTAGGTTAGTATATGCACAATGTTTCAAGAAGTATTATTCTCCCTTCTTCAGGACTTGCTGGTGGTCAGTGACAGTGTTAGCATGGGAATTGAACCTGAACCCTTAGATTCTTGAGTATTGAATTTTAAAGTAATTCTCCAACCAGTTCCCATGCTAATGCTGTCACTGGTCAGTCCAGCAACACCTGAAAAAGAGGGGAGAACAATATCTTCCAACGATATGCTTATACTAACCTGTGTGCTATTACTAACAGTTGAATGTATTTAGAATATTTAAAGAAAGTTAATTTTTTCTAAAGACATTCAACACTCATATTAGATTATGGAAATAGTCCAATACAGCAATTTTGATTGTTATAAAACTAAGTAAAATATTATTTAAAGACGTATAAGATCAAAAATAACAGAAGTTTCTCATTTGGGATGTGAATGATCATCAGAATATTTCCTCAATAAGATATCTTTATTAATATCCATCTATTATGATAAAAAAATAAATAAAGCAGGCTTAAATATCTACAGCTAACTACACATTTCTTCAATAGACCTGAAGATAAGACGAAAAAAAAATATTATTAACTATCATTATAAATTTCTCCTCGCTCTTCACTTAACACTGTAGGGAATAAAGGTTTATACAGTTTTACTAAAAATAGCCAAATTCTTATTTTGATCATTATTGGGTATCTAACTATGTTGTTCCCGGTTCTCCACACGAAATTTTAATTCCCCACATTTTATCGTATATGATTTATTCCTCAGTTTGTGGACACTGGAGGCTTTACCCAAAATAAAATATTAATTTTACATATATAATTTAAGGTCATTAAAAGTTGTTCTGAAATTATTTTATCTTGTGAAAGAAATTCTTTTATTTTTGTTTTAATCTTTTCTCTCTCAAATTTTTAATCCCATTTTTAAAACTAGTTATTAACTTTTTTTTTTTTACAATTTTAAAAACCTACAAAGCTTTTTGCATTTTGAAGAGCAGATTAAAGAAATTTAATATTTACTAAAATATTTAATTTTGTTTTAATAACTACAAAATTATAATGAGATTCTGTTTTGGTTTGCTGTACTAAAACATTTCAAAAGTATAAGTGTGTACAAATTAAAATGATGTTTCAAAATAACGACAGCTGCTTTACAAGCAATTGTCCTGGATTAGCGGGTTCGCTTCCGGGCTGATGCTATGACACATGAGAAAAAAAATTTTTTTTTCTTATTTTAAGTTTGCTGTAGTCAATATTTTCATGCTAGTTGCTTCTTTTCAAAAGTATCTTTTTGATTTAGATCTGATATCTATCAATCAGTCACTATTAAATTAAATCACAAATAAGATAATATTTTCTTATCAACCATATAGCATAGGCACTAAAGAAAAATATTCATTTCTACTGATCATGGACACATAAGATATAAGAAATATTTCTTTCCAATTGATATTCTTAACCTCAATACTAAAACAAATGACCCCACTCATATTTTTTTATATATTTCTGCAAACTTTAATTTTCATTGGCACTTAATTATCATCACATAGTCAAATAATCCTGTTATTTAGTGATTATTTGAATGTTTGTGATGATGATGTTTTGGTTGTATATATATATATTGGAGTATTTCCATTATCTAATATTAAGTATTGAACGTCTTTAGAAAAATTTAACTTTATTTAAATCTTCCAATTATATTCCCTGTTATTAATAGCACACAAGTTAATACACACACAATGTTTCAAGATGTATTATTCTTCTCTCTTCTTTGGGTGTTGCTAGCCTGATAGATGTCAGTGTTAGCATGGGAATCAAACCTGGACTTTTAGATTCTTGAATATTGATTTCATAGATAAGTATATGACATTCCTATTGACTGCTGCCTTTGGCAGGATGACTCAATTGGTTAAATCATTATTTTAATATTCAAAAATCTAACAGTTCAAGTTCAAGTCCCTTGGTAGTACTGTGACTGTCAGGCCATCAAACAATTACTCTTTAAAAGTAAAGTTATTAACCTTCTCATCTTATGATCTACACTTTAAAACAATTTAAAAATTAAGTATATCATATGATAATGTTTATGAATGAATTATATGTTTTATTTATTTTTAACTCTTGTACCCCTTTTAATAAATATAGTTTTGAATTACAATTCTTTAATTCCATAAACAATTTGTGAAAGATATTTTTAAAAAAAAATGTGTCTGCCTTAGTCAGATAAGTTTAAATGTTAAGCTGGTAGGTTAAATTAACATAAATCTGTTAAAATGTATAAAAATGAAAATGTTAGAACATTGGTGATTTGGTGAGCCAAGGTTATCACAATAAAAATGAGTTTAACTAAAATGTATGACACATTGATGATTTGCATTGTTTAATATCTTTCATATTTGTTTGTTGAAGTATTGGTTTATAGGATCATAATTGAAAAATAAAGGTACTGTTGGGTGTTCTGTACTGTGGCCGCTAGGGGACGCTGCAGTATCACAAAAAAGCCTACAAGTGATAAATTTTTATCCAAAAATGGCTGAAATTGATGGAAAATTGAAATGTACCCTCATCAAATCAATATCCCCACATGTAAATCCTTTTTGTGTAATTTTTGATTGATAACAATCATATATAACAATAACTGATAATTGCAGAGATGTTTTTATCAAATTATTATGTTTAACGTTTGTCCTTTTGATTCACATGCAGTTGTTTCTAGCTTTATTCTAATGACTGTTACCAAAACAAAATAATTTCAGTTTTGTGAATGTATTTTAATGTGTAGTTCAGATCTAAATACAAATTATCAATATAAACAAGTTAGTCAAAAAAATTTTTTTATTTTTCTGGTAGTCTACTAATATTTTTTATTATTTATTGTAATAATTTATATATTTTGTATATATTGTGTTTTAATAAAATTTTGAAAGCTTATTAAATTATATATTTATATGTACGTGTTATGTATATATTTTGTACTCCTTGTATAGATAAATCCAAATTTCCACTTAATGAGTTTATTTTGGTTTATACTTTATCTCTATAAGCTCATAATAAAAATGAAATCCTTATCCTTGGAATATAATATTAAATGAAAATAGAAATAATTAAAAGCAAATATTTTATCAATGAAACTATATTTTATAAGGAAATGACTTTTGTTTTAATGTCTAGACCTGATTAGTATGGAAAAGTTCATTATTATTAATTCTTTAAAAATATAATTGTACCTTTTACTAGGTGATATTAAAAATGTATTCATTTAATTAATTTTTATAATAATGTTTAGACATTCAATTTTAGACGCTTATAGGTATATTACAAGAAAAATTGAATGACTTTCAAATCACCATTAATGTAATCGTAGTTTTATCTTATTTTTCACCTTTTCTTTAAATATGAATATTTAAATTAATGGGTAAATTCAAACAATTTTTATAAAAATAATTTTCTGATTTCCATGACTTTCAACTCTATTTTTAGTCTTGAAATTAGTATTTTCCTTATCATATAAAAAAAATTCTATAAGTTTGATTATGAGACCTTTCCTGAAACTCATTATCTAATGTATACCAGAGGGGGGGGAAATTCTTACAAATTTGTTCTGATATGTGAGATAGTTTTTTATACATTGTGGACAAGGGGTAAATTTTACTAACTTAATGTAGCATTAAATAACAACTAAATAAGTATAAAATATAGTATTCTGAAAGTTGTCTAAGGTTAATGACTGCTAACTTATCAACTATGTTTTACCTATGCTCTCATTTTATTTTATTTATATAGTAAGAGGATAAAATAAAAAAAAAATAAAACATCCATATTTATTTAATTAAATATTTAACATAGATTGTAATTTTTAAAAAAGCTAAAAGTTATTTCTGATTACATGGATATAATCTCATTTCTATTATTTATCCATATTTATTATTGTTGTTGCTATTACTAAGTGCTTCAACTTGACAGTACCTTTTAGTAAACATGTAAATGTTTTCTATATTAACCCTGATTTTGGCAGTAATCAATTGTCATAAAATCCCCCTACAACATTACCTAAAAGTTGAGATACTAGGTAATAATAAAATATTTAAAAGTCTAAATAAACAAATAAGATAAAACTAATACCAATCACAAGTAAAATTATAAAGCAAGGAAAACTATAACAAAGATTACAGAACGGAATAGAAACACTTATTGATTTCAGCCTAACTCCAAAAAGGTATAAGAAATAGATTTCTATTTATGCTACATTGAGTTTTTTATCCACTTATTAGTTGTGCTTATATTTTTACTGGATGAAAATGCTATGAGTAAAATTACAAAATGTCTAACCTTAAAATCAGTTAATAAATAAAATAATTAAATGGCTTTATTACTCAAGAGTCCCTAAGAAGTTTGGGTGACAGAACTAGACTTAATCTGAGGATTTTATACTTTATGGTCTACTACTGTATGAATGTACTAAACTATGAAGGATAATCAAACATAGCTATCCTTTTTAATTTTAGCCTATAATTTTTTATTATAAACCTGAGACATATACAAATTTGTAAATCAATACATATGTCAAACTTAACAATTCATCTAAAATTCATAAATATTTGAAAACTAAGCACTCTTTACACATGAAGATTGTTTCCTTCCCATACCTTTTCTGTGTACTTAAATGGATAAGGTCCTATACATGAGATGTCAGTGACTTGAGGTCAACATGAGCATGGCAGTAATATTGGCATCAACATGGGATTTGGGGTTTCATCATCAGATTTTCAATGATATGGATGGCTGAAAAGTTGGAGTTGAAGTAGATTGAAGCCTGTCCATTAAAGTGTAAAGATTTTTCATCTTAATATAAACTGAGCACTGATTATATATATGTGTGAGAGATGATAATCTGGACCAACTGATGAGGGCTGGTTTAGCATGAAATACATATATTGGTGATTATTTATCTTTTTTACATGTGTGTGGTCATATATCAATTGTATGAGATAGTGTGGATAGTTGAAGGGTGCTTGAAAGTCTGAGTTCAAATCCTATCTATTTTCTAAAATGCATATTTAAAAAAAAGAAATAGTCATTTATTCGTTATTACACTTACCTTTTCTTTAAAAATACATACTCCAAATATTTATTTATCTTTTCTATGCAACTGACCCATGAATTTCCAAAAAAATCATGACTACAGTTTCAATAACTTTCAGATTGAAACAGTATTAACCAAAATTTTAGATTAAAATTCATAAGTTCATACCAGTACCATCATGAATCATCTTTTATGTCACCAATTTCTTCGCTTTGCACATTTAATCACTCTTGTGGTGATGTCATTTTTATAACTTTAGTATTTTATTTTTTCTTAATGATTTTTGTTGATGTCTAAATAGTTACATTTTTAATATTATGTTGTCTTGTAGATGTGTGTATATGTTAAACATGTATGTATCATACAACATTCACTGTTAATGATGACTTCATGAATCTAACAGGTAGATTTAGAATTAAATAGCAGTGGATTATGAAGATTATTGGTTTTATTTTCTGACAATCTTTTTTTTCAAAAAAATACTTTGCAAAGTAATAAATTTCTCTCAATAAAATACTTTTTCAAGTCCTATTGAAGAAATTATAATCTTACTTATGTCAACACTGATCCTCATTAATTCAGCGTAATTGCTTATAACTCACTCTTCTTCAATACAAACCTTTTAAAAAAAAAATTAAGACATTAAAGACTATTGCACATTCACTATTTTTAGTAATATTTTAACTACATTTTAGATCAAGTTTATTATTTTATATTCACTCATTTTAATGCATTATGCCTTTTTTTTTTAAAAATAATAATAATAATAATTGGTAAAGAATATAATAACAATCAATCCTTAAGTATTAAAATCTCAACCTTAAGTCACTAGGTTGAAATTGTGATAGCTTAAGGGTTGATTGTTATCATCTACATTTATAAACCTATTAAAACTTTAAATAATTTGCTTTATTGTCTTGGTAAAGAATAATATATTAATCATTCATTTGAGTTATAAATTATATTACAAATAGCAAATATATTTTCCCACTTCCTTCATAGTTTTTTGTAATTCAATTAATGTCACATTTTTTAAGTGCTTCATCTGTTTTGATCTCAGTTATAATCATCTACAAGCAAATCCTACTTATTGAACAGTTTATTTTGTCCTCTAAATCATTGTTTGTTTTTACAAATACAGATGAAAGCATTTCATTGTTCCAGAATCAATACGTATTCTTTTCATTCTTGGACAGCTACTAATTGATATATATGATAGATTCTAGGCACACAGTTATTCTTATTCACTGGTGAAGTAATCACTTTCTGGTCCAAAGAAGAGCCATCACACACATCCTATACATGTGTCCTGCACTAAGCCAGGTGAGAACATTCATCAATGAAAGAGTTGCTTTTGACTACAGAGAAGCAAGGATAATTCAAAATGCTATCAAAACTGGAATTTTTTCAAAAATTAGAGTAACCACCTTTCTCTCTTTTGAAACATGGTTAACAAGGTGCAAATTGATATTTGTCCATCAGAACCTAAATGACATGGAAACATTTAAAAGTCTGTTAACAGACCTTTGCATCAGAGATCAAATGTTAGCCCCGGAATGGCTTCACAAACAGTCGTGGGAGTTAATTAACCTCAAAGGACTAAATATACCATAGACTCCAAAGAAAAACAATCATTATCTAATCAAAGACATGGGAAGAAGGTCTCTCATGCAAAGCTGGATGAATAAAGTGAACATTCGCCATCAGAAGTAATGTCAAGATGCTAAATAGCTATTAATAACTTAAACTGTTGAAGATAGGGAAATGGAGCAGTACTCCATCACAGAACTTACTCTAATGGATTAACTCAGCTGATAACCAAAGACTTTGGTTCATATTTATACTCAAGATCTAGATATGTATTTAGTTCTACTTAATTCAATGTAATTGCATACTGTTCACAATGTACATTTCAGACTCAATGTCAAATAAATTTCCTTTTGAAAAAAAAAATGTATTTTATAATTTAGGAAAATAAGTTACTCTCTACTATAGATTAAAAAAAAAAAACTTTGAATGTTATTTTTCTTATGGCAGTGAAAGAAACTGAAAAAATAAAAATTAAAAATGACTATGGTCAAACAAATATAAGGTGATTTTAAGGATTTATGTAGATTGGAAGCAACAAGGAAGGATCCCAAACAAAATATATGAATAAAAAATAAAATCACTATTTGAAAAATTGACTGCTTCTTTAGTACTTGAATATCACAAAATTCTTATAGTAACTGATTCTATAATTATCTATTGTTACCAAGTTGTGAAATGATTTGCAGCTTTACTCGCACAACTATGAAAGATGAAATACGACCGCCATATTAAAACCCTTTCACCAAGTCAAAAAAAATTATTGATATTGTGTTTTGTTATGTATGTGGTTTCTGTGATTTCGAACTTTATGCTTTAATATGGATTCATGTTTTAAATGAATGATGAAGTATGGAGTCTAAAATTAGGAATGTGACTGTAAGATTTAAAATGACACCCATAACCTATTATATGGCATTTTTCTACAGTGACCAAACTTGTATAAATAACATTTATTCTGAATCTAATTGTTTTTTTTATATGAAATAGTTTTTAAATACACTGTAATTATATTAAATAATTATAAAACAGAGCAAATTAAACTGTTTTAAATAGCTAGATATATGGCAAAAAACACTTCAGAATCTTCTACTCAAGAATAATAAAAGAGAAGACCATATCAGATTGGTCAATTATTAAATAGTAAAGTTTTTATGGTTTGATACATCCTCAAATATTTTATTGGAGGAACTTGACATAAAAAAAAAAAATCAAAAAATTTCAGTTTGATTTGGATTTTATTTCACACACATGACTTTTTGTAACCTAAGTGACTAAATAAATTGTCAAAATGACAGGGAAGACTTAAATATTTTTGGATCAGAGTTCAATGTCACTATTAATGCTCAAACATCAAATGATCTTCTAAGCAATTTATAATTGATTATTACTGTTTGTGCCGTATGTAATTTTTTACAATAATAAAATAGCAGACATTAGAGCTCAAGGTTTATGAATTTGAATCCAGCACTTTCCACTTCCAGCACTAATACTTCTTATGGAATTCTGAACAAAGAACCATTTGAGTATTTATTATTGTTTACATAATTGTCAATTGTAAAATATTTTCCTTCATCAAAAAAAGTTCATTTGTTTGTTTTTTTTTTCTATTCTGGTAAAATTGAAAATTATATAAAGAAAAAACTGTTTTTTAAGTAAACTTAACTGCTGAAAATAATTTTCCATTCTTTGCCTATTAAAACGTGATTTCAATTGCTTTATTTACTATAAGTCTTTATTTGTTACTTTTTTTTTAAAAAAAAAAAGAAGAAAATTAATGTTTAATATTGTGTTGATATATTCTTATTTTATTGACAACGTGGGGTAAAGTGGAATCCGCGTTTTGTTGGGGATTGTGACAAGTTAACCAACTTACGTTTAGCTCCCTCTAGCTATATTGAATTAAATTATCATCTGATAAGAAATCCTTTTAAAAAATTGAATCTGAGTGTTTTTCAAAATGATAACAATCGTTTGAAAACTGAAACATCTGCAGAGGAAAAAACACATTTGGTTTTTATTATTATTTAAAAATGAAATTGTCAGTAATTTTTATAAAGAACTAGTGATAAGAAGGAAGCGAACTTTTGTTAATCAAAATGTTCAACTTCTTGATCTTAAAATTGATTTTTCTACTGGAAGATAAAAAACGTCATCAGACCATATTAAACTGATTTATTGTTTAAGGAGAATAAAAAAAAATGAAATGCAGAGTATTATTATAAATAAATATTTTATTTTTCTTCCAAGAAAAACATGTGAATACTTTTTTTTGCTTATTTAAACTATTAATTTAAAAAAATTATAGAATGAAAGTTTATATATATATCAGGTGTTTCTAAAATTACCTATATAAATATTACACGCGCTCATTAATCATAAGGAGATGATACATCTCTGATTAGTGTTGAAGACTAACACTAATATGGTCTTTATACTGTCAATCATCGGATCTGAGTTAATTATCATATAATTGATGTCTACTCAGCTAAGAGCAGCCATGTACCACTGATATTTATTGATTGATTACGTTATTCATGGATTAACACTTGCTCTTACTTTGGAAACCCAAAATTCTCAATCTTATCATGGATATTAACTTCATGTTATAGCATAGTAAATTATATTAACCATTACAGATCTTAATATCGAATTTTAATTGATGATTATAAGCTTATATCTTAATTTAAATGAACATTGTTTGTTTGCAGCGTACAAAAGATTACATGTTATTAAAACTCCCATATTAATTGAACAACGTTTTTGTTTCAGCGAAATTGGAATGACAAATGTTAAAATGTTCACTAGAATTTATGTTCAGGGTACATCTTGATTTCTTACTAGCGGTATAACAGCATACATATCGAAAATTTTCTTAAGCTTACATAATATTCTTGTCAATGCACACATACATATAAAAAAAAAGCAAATAGCATCATTGCAAATATATAAAATAAATTGTAAAGATAGGCACATTATTTTAACATCAGCCTTTATATGATCATCTTTTGTTATATAATGTCTGATGGTAAAAAAAATGTAGATTGTGCTTTGAAGATTTGATATCACTTTTATGCATACACACATTTATATATGTATTATTTAAATACAAATATAATATACTTGGGAGATTACATGTAATATAGGAGATTTGAACACAGACTTTCAAGCTCCTTTTAGCTATCAATTCTATGGTTTGGGCGGCTGAAGAATTAGAGGGTGGAGTGGATAGAAGTTTGTCCATTAAGGTGTTAAGATTTGCTATCTTAATATAAACCGAGCACTCATTATATATATATATAAATGGGAGATGATGATCTGGATCAACTGATGAGTGCTGGTTCAGCACGAAATACATATATTGAATTTCATTTATTTTTTTCGCATATATGTAGTATTGTGTATCGGCTATGTAAGATAGAGTGGATAGCGAAAGGAGCTTGAAAGTCTGTGGTCAATCTCCTATATTGCATATATATATAGTGATATTCTATTTTGCATATGAACATGGATATACTGTTAAAAAATATTTTTGTCAAGCATTGGTGGTCGAGAGGTCAACGTTAGCAGCTTTCCAAGCAGTTGTCCCGGGTTGGCGGGTTCGCTTCCCGGCTGATGCTATGACACATGAGAAAAAAAATTTTTTTTTAATAACAAGATTCAAAAGATTGGGTAATTATATTTTCTTAGGTTTTAAAATGATACATTTTATATTTTTTTTAAATATGCCTATTATATCTTTAATTTAAAAGAAAACATAAGTAAATTTTTATTTTTTCAAAAGTAGTTTTAAAATAGATTTTTGATGATTTTTATTATTGTCATGAATTAAAAAGAGAAGAATATGTAAAACAGCTTTGTATGAAGATAAATACATTGTAGATTGTAGATAAATCAACATAAAATCAAATCTGGAGAACAAATGCGTTTTAAAAATTCAAAACGAAATTTAATTAGATGAGTTCAGAGTTGAGCTTAATTGCAGCTCATTGACAGTTAAAAATTGATAGAAAAAACTTCTCCTCCAGTTGCTATTCTGACTCACATTTTGGATAAACCACAATATCATAGCCATATTTGTCTCCACAATTAGATAAGATTTTGAACTAGTCATTCATGCATTTTGAAAAAATTATTCTCCCATCATCATATTTTTGACAAACTGACCTACGTCTCGGAATGATACCTTGAAATTTTATTACAGTCATTACTTGCCTTAAAAGTTAACAAACTCATTCCAGCATACAAATGAAAAATATATGGAGATTGAAGAAATCTACTTTGTTAATGAGGTGTTTGAATTTCAACAAGTGAATTTATTTTAAAATATGAATAACCTTAAGTTTATTTAAATCTGCAAATTCAGTTAAAATATTTAGAATAAATTACTTCCCTTAGTTATATAATAATTTTCAATGTTTTTTTTTTTTTTGTTATACATCATGAAATAGATAGATAGATAGATAGATAGATAGATAGATAGATAGATAGATAGATAGATAGATAGATAGATAGATAGATAGATAGATAGATAGATAGATAGATAGATAGATAGATGAATAGATGGATGGATGGATAGATAGATAGATAGATAGATAGATAGATAGATAGATAGATAGATAGATAGATAGATAGATAGAAAGATAGATAGATAGATGGATGGATGGATAGATAGATAGATAGATAGATAGATGGATAGATGAATAGATGGATGGATGGATAGATAGATAGATAGATAGATGGATGGATGGATAGATAGATAGATAGATAGATAGATAGATAGATAGATAGATAGATAGATAGATAGATAGATAGATAGATAGAATTAGCCTTTAGATAGGTATGAAAATAAAATTGTCAAACAAGGTCTTTGAACATGCCATTATCAGATTTTCAATGATATGGATGGCTAAAGAGTTGAGAGTGAAAAAAATTGAAGCCTATCCATTAAATTTTGAAGTTTTTATTTTATTTTAATATAAACTGAGCACTGATTATATATGTGTGTGGGATGATGGTCCAGATTGAAGCAGTCGATGTCTAATCGTCATCGAGCTTCATGCTTCACCATCTACACTAACCTCCTAGGGGTCCGCAATTTAGACCTCATTATAAATATATGCTATTCACCCACACACTGTATGACTAATGATAGGAGAAATTAGTAAAATTAATTTTATTTAGTAAAGTAAAACAGTAGTGTGCGTGATGCGTATATATATGAATGAAGCAATAATGTTATTAAGGTTTATTGCTGACAACTAAACATTTTCTTTATATAATTGTAAATTTTTTTGTTATATTTATATGTATTTTGATTTAAAGTATTTAATTAAACTATTGGAATGTAACAACAAAGAAAAATGGGGAAGGCTTGAAATAGTGAAATTATCTTTATCTCTAGTCAGATCGTTGTCTAAAATTAAAATTTATAAATCTTAATTAAGATTGAAAACAAATCATTTATCAGTTGTTTTCAAATCTTTTAAAACAGCTAAAATGGTATTTCAAGCCTTATCTGTTGAAAATATTTTGCTAATTAAATGTTGTTTTTAAAGGGATTACAGAGATAGGGTTGGTATATGAAATTGCATTCTGGGTGGTATTAAAATGTTATAAAAGGAGCCACAGAACAAAGGAAGTCAGTTCAGTGAGTTGAGATTTTCATCAGTCAGTTTACTTTCGAAGCGTTTTAAGACCTTAACTTTAAGAAGCCAGTACAAGTCCTGCCCAATGAAGTGTGAGTAGAGGAATCTAGCACCTTTCTCTTCTCTCATAGAACTATCTGCCTGCAATGGCCATGTTCCATCCGGCCGACCATACAACATGATTACTTCCGACTGCTGATTGCTAATGACACCGCTAAGCTGTTTTTCCTTAGGTAACCTTTAATGTGGAACTGCCTTCATAAGTCAATACTTTTGTAATTTGTAATCTATAGTTCAACCTTCATATCTTAATTTATATATTATTTTATAAGCTTCTGCTAATTTTGCTTTTAAACTCTCTCTCAGTAATCTTTTATTAATATCATGTATTTTAACTTACCTTTCACGCTTAATTAACTTATATATATATATAAATGTGTGCAATTCCATTAAGATTTTATATATTTTGTTTAATGTATAGATATAATCTATTTTCTTTAATATGCCAAAATCACCAAATTCGTGAGTAAGGGGGAAAATAATTGTTTTACATAGAAAAAGGGTGGGCTTTATTTAAAACCTATCAATAAAGTTTTGTTTATATTAAATAGAAATTGCTCGTGAGTTTGGTTTCATTTTAAATTCGTTATTCTTGAAGTCAATTAAAAACTTTTATTGTGGATAATTCTGCTAAGTTTACTGCTTGGAAATTGTATTTAAAATTTCTTTTTAAAAGATCGTGAACCTTGATTAAAATAATTAGTCTATCCTTTTCTGCTGTTGCCTAAGGGCTAATGTAATCCATAATATGTATATGGGAATCAAATTTAAATATAAATTTTATTAGCTTAATATTATAAATAAAAGTTATTATTCATTATGATTTGTTAAATGACTCAGAATTGAAAACAGATTATTGTGCAAGAGGTTAGACCATTTCTAAGCTCTAAAATAATATTATATGAAAATTATATTATAAAAATTATATTCATGTCCAATAACGTTGCTGGCATACCTTTTTTTTATTCTGATATCTTATCTTTTCCATTTCTCGATTATTTTGTCATTAGGGACGAGCCTGATGCTCCTGTCCTACTTTTCAAAATTGTTCGTAATCAGGGACACTACTTCCTGTGGAACATAAAGTTTATGAGGTTTATGTGCTGCAAATGAAAGCACATCCAGATCTGGGATCTCAAACCCAGTCTCTCCTTCGATATTGCTCCGCCAGAATGCACAGACATATCAAGTCTAATTTCGTCTCAAATATTTTTTTAAAATGATAGAATATCCAAAACTGCCATGAAGGCCAGATTTCTTTAATGTATACTAGTACCGTTACTCTGCTCTTCAATTTGATCACCATCTGCCTAACCTTAGTAAGTCACAATGATATGTTAAAGATGATGATTCATTTTGTAAAATACATTAAGTTCATTTAGTTAAAGTGCTTTCTTTTAAAAACGTTATCGATTCCCATAGACGTAAATCTAATTTATATAAATGATTGCATAACTTATTCTCGTAAATGTAGCACATTGTTTGTCTTCTTGTATACTTATTCCAAAGACGCTAAGTCAAAAAAAATGCCGATCAAACATATATAATAATTTTAAGATTGTAAATAAATGATTGAGACCGTATGTTTATATTTACTTGTCAAAATGATTAATGCTAACTTATAAGATATCTTTCTGTAATCCAAATCTGTTACAATCTTGTAGATTGTTTTATGCATCCACAGCATTTTATTTGTAAACATTTGTAAATTGGCATATTAACCCCACACAACTTATAACACATTCTATAAAATTATATTCATGAAATAATTGATGTAAAGGGGATTTTATAAAACAAATTTCCAAATGTATAATATCACTCCAAGTGTGAAGCAATTTTGTAACATATATATGCGTTTTCTACATTTATTATATATATATTTCATGTAAATCCTGGTTTGTTGTTTTTGAATTATTATTTTCTAGTTAATATTTAGAATTATTTTTTTTAGCTATTAGCTTAGCATTAATAAATAACTGTCACAAATGTAATTCCTGAGATACTCTGACCTCAATCATCATCATCAGTCTGATCTTATGCTCTGCCACTCTGCTTCTGGGCATGGAATTAAAATAAGTTTACTGTATCCTCAGTATTGTTGTTCATTGGGTCAGAGATTCGAAGAATAGGCAAATAGGTTAGAATTCAGGATTGCTCCAGACCTGTATATCTTGAGCATGATCGGATTCGAGGTACTTTTGCTTAGGATTTGAATCTTGTTAAGTGAGCATACTATTTTGACCAGCACAAGATTAACTGATGAGTGTTGGTTTAGCGCCAAATACTTATATTGGGAATCATTTATGTTTTTACATGTATGTTGTTATGTGTATTAGTTGTATAAGATGGTGTAGATCACTGAAGGGAGCTTGAACATCTGGGTTCAAATCCCATTTAATTACATCTAGCTTAAGTATATATACTATACTTATATTTAAATATTATACATAAAGATATGGACTAACTTAAAATTTTATTATCTGCAAAATAATTATTTTAAGAGGTTTTTAAACACTAGTTTTTATTCTTGAAAAAAGTAAAATTTTAAACTCAATAACAATTAATTAATCTTGGTCCAAATGTTCAGAATTTTTCATTTAATATAATGACATTACTTAAATTCAATCAATCACATTTTGTGAAATACTTTAATTCTATCTCTGATATGTATGTGAATAATGTTAAGTAATAATATGTTTATGAATAATATGTTTATGAATGTTTTACCTGTCATTTTATATTTTGTCCAGACTAGTTTCAGTAAGATTCAAAATGGTATAAAGAATATTAAAAGGAATTTGTTCTCAGCTAAATCAAGAAGCAATGAACATTGACATATACAACTAATTGAAGACATGACACTTTTAAAATATCATATCACTAAGATGTAATCTAGGTAGCTAGTTAATCCATTTTTCTATTTGGTTTTCTTTAAATTATTGAAGACAATATTCTTCTTAACTTGGAGGATTATGCAACAGCACCAAATTGCACTTCCAGTTAAACAGATATACTGATTACTCTTTCATCAATAAATATATACAAAGTACTGTATTAAACAGTGCTGACTCATGTTTAATAATCACCATTTGCCTTTAATCAATGGATGATTGTATTTCCACTCTTTTATTTACATTTGCCTACCTAATTGTAAATTCACAACATTTCCTGATAACAAGATATATCACAATATTTTCATAAGATTATAAAGTATGATGGCTTTATATATCCAGAGTTCAAAGATGATCTATTATACCTTTACATATTTCAAGAAAATATTTAAAGCCATATAGTATGAAAGTAAAGATTTGAGGCAAACAAGTTAGATAAAAAAAGAAACAACAATGGAATGTTGTCAGAAAGGATTTATTTTGTCTGGCTATCAAAAACTTCATAGCATATAAAGAGTAATAAATTTAGTTGAGAATTTAAAACATTGTTTGCTATTCAAATAAGAAGAAAAATAAAAAAATATAACAGGAATAATATGTTATTGAGTATGATGAAGTAAGGCCTAACATTATCAATAATTTATAGATTAAGTGAAATAAATTGTTTGAAAATCATTAAAAATATAAGAAATGAGGAGAATTAAAAAATAAGATATTTCATCTGAAGAATCAAAATAGTCGAAAGAGAGTAATGAAAGCAGTGTGGAAATATGTAAAGGGAATAAAAAATACTCAATAGATATTGAAGATTTATCAAAAAATAATGGAAATTTAATTTTAGTATAATATTTTTATCATATTCTTCTAATAAATAAGTCTGGTGAGAATTTTTATTTTGTTAAAGATCTTAAAGTAGATGAATTATGGTAAAAAACTCCGAGTTCAATATATTATCCATGAAATCTTACAAGAATGTGGAATGAAACTAAAATGAAGATAAAATTCAATTCCTCATATAAAGTCAGCAAGTCCAGATTATATGATATAAATAATATTACAGGTAATTTCTAAAGTACATCACCTAATGATTTCCACAACACTTTACCAGTTTTACATTATTAGTGATGTGCAAAATAAGACAATTGCTACAGAGAATAATAATGAATAGAAAATAAATACAGATAAAAGTAAAGCATGTAATGACATATTTTAGTATGCTTATAAAAACCAAGGAGGAAATAGCAAGTAACAATGAGATTATGAAAAAGTGCCTAATAGGAAGAGATGTTAATAAGTGTAACAGATATATAATCAAATACATAAAAGTCTATAAGGAATGTTGTAAAACATATTTTAATTCCAATTTTATTATAAAAAAATGATGATTCATGTTATCACTAAAGGTTAAATAAAATTAAGTATATTCCATGAATAAAATACACATTTTGAAAAAAAAAAAACAACAACATATAATGCCCATGACATTTTCCCTCAGCATTTGTTATAAAATTTAATGAAGTTATTTTTTCCAGGGTTTAAATAATATGTAAAATATCTGTACCATTATTAAATCTATTATTTTTTTTTTTTTAATGGAAGAGATGGGAAATGTCTCATGTGTGATATAGTTTAAAAAAATTGTTAAAAAGAATATTTTTGAAAATGAAATTCAAAAGGGCAGGCAATTATATTTGCTTAGATTTAAAAGTACAGATTATATAGATATAAATAATTTTAATTTGAATAAAAAAGATACTGTCTATTGTTACTGGTCATTTGCACATGGGTTCAAATAGTGCTTCTGAATGATTGAGCGTGTGCTGATGGGGCTGCTCTTGGGGGTTCGTATTTCTTCAAGAGACTATTAGTAGTGTGCAGGGACATTTTGACTTGAATCAATGGTTGGACTCTTATTTACACATTGTGCTTTCTGATTGGTGATGTGCAACTATGTATTGGTTTCAGTGTAATTCCAGTTAACCTTTTTGAATAAAGTTGTATTTTAAAAAAAATAAAGGCATTTTGGTAAACTCTCTTAGTTTAATTAATAAGAAGAATATGTAAGCAGGTAAACAAATGGCAGACTATAGATACATGAACCAATTAAAAGAATAATATAAAACAATTTTGGAAAATATTTATGGAACAGCAAATGTATTTTCTTAAACAAACTATAATACATTTAAAGATCAGCCTTTCAAGCTATTGTGCATGCGCTTTTTACGAGTGTTAATAATAAATGAATACTTTCATTTCCAACATGAGATATAGTATTTATGAAAGAATAAAATGAATCCACTTATTCTTTCCAACCCAAATGCTTATATGTGGGCAAATCTTAAGTACTGGAAATGAGTGGTTTATCCTCATGCTTTCATTTCCAGTGCTTAAGATTTGCCCACATATAAGCATTTGGATTGGAAAGAATAAGTGGTTTAATTTCCAGTACTTAAGATTTGCCCATATAAGCAGTTGGGTTGGAAAGAATAAGTGGATTCATTTTATTCTTTCATAAATACTATATCTCATGTTGGGAATAAAAGTATTCATTTATTATTAATACTCATAAAAAGTGCATGCACAATAGCTTGAAAGGCTGATCTTTAAATGTATTACAATTATAAACATTGCACTATATAAAATAAATGCTTATTTAAACAAACTATGAAAAAGGCACAAAGTGAAATTTAATCAAATTATTTCAGAGTCAGGTTGCACGATTCAGTGGCAGTTAAAAAGATAAAAAAAAAATCACAAACATAGAAAAAAGTCAGATATGGCATATTATGCTATAATTTGGATACACTGTTATATTATAGACCTTAAATTTTTTTATTCACACATTTCTGAAAAGATAATTTTCCCTATCATCATATTTTGTTCAAGAATTAATCAACCCTCATTAAGAATAATAATTTGAAAGCTGCTTCAAAATCCTTATTTTTCAGGAAAATTATTAACACTATCCTATAATGTAATTCTGGAAAATATATTGAAATTGAATAATAAAATGAAAACAATATACATGGACTTTGTTAAAGGGAAGTTTGAAATTAAACAAGTACATTTGCTTTAAAATATTAATAATTTTAAGTTCATTTGAATCTACCAATTCAGTTGCAATATTTAGAAAGAATAAATAAAATTGCAGTTAAAATATGTTTTACAACATCCCTCATAAAATGTTATACTTGTGAGTATATATCTATTAAAAATATTAACATGTATTCTTATTAGCAACTTTTCTGCAATTTCTATGTTACTTGCTATTTCTTTCAAGGTTGCTATCATTACATATTTTATTTATAACTGCATTTATTTTATATTCATTATTACACTGTATATTAATTATTATATTTTTTACACAAAACTAATACATAACATGACAAAAAGGTGTTTCCTACGATTATCATGTCATATAATTGTATTTTTTTGGCAATAATTATTATATATTCATACTGGCGTTCTTTTTATATAAAGATAATGGAAAATATTTAATACCTGTTTAGAGATTTTAATAATATCAATAGTCTTATTTATATGATAAAAAAAAAAGATGTCAACTAGTCAGTTACTAAGATATTAGAGAGCAAAATTGTTTATACTAAAGAATTAATGTAAAATTTGTTGGCTAGGTGGAGAGTTTTTAATTCATTATGCTGAGAAAGAATTAATTTTGTGAAATTGATATCATTGGTCACATTTATAAACATTATGTATATTATAATTAAGCCTCATATTCCAAACCCTAAACTAGACAGTGAATCTTGGATTTTACTTTTGTTTAAAATAAATAAATATATCAACCTTACACATCTTTTTGAATTATTATATATAAAATGGATTAAAAGGATCTATGGATATTCAGTAATAATGACCATAATGATTTCTAAAGAAAAGAATAAAAATCATCAATTATTATGCAAACATAGAATGAATAATTAATTATACACATTCTTTTTTTCATATGTCATAGCATCACCCGGGAACCCGCAACAACCGTCTGCATCCAACTGCTTGCAAGGCTGCTGCGCTGACCTCTCGTCTAACAACGCTTGACATTATACACATTCTTCATCAACGTTTTTTTGTTTTTACCATCTTAATGAGAACCTTTACTTTTTTGTTAAAAAGATAAAACAAACCACATGTTTTTAAGTGTGTGTGTGTTTGTAATTAAATAAAACTATTTTGTTATTATTACTATTGTCGGTGTTAGAATCAGAATACATTTAAATTGGTTAAAAAAATCATAGTTTATAAACATTAAGAAATAGGGTTAATATACATTTACATGTGTATGCATGTGTGAATAGAAAATATTTGATAGAAACTTTTTTGAAAAAAGAAATTAAAATGGCAAAACATTCAGAATTATATTCATTCAATATTAAAAGAAATAATCGAAATTTTTTTTTCACTTTTTGTTACAAAATATTTAAATAAAATAATATATATATATAATGATTAAAAACCAGTCAACACTTAGACAGTTCCAATATCGATAACAATCAACAACTTCCAAACTGTTGTCAAGGCAATCTCTTTTAAACAATATATATAATATTTATTACATTATATAATACATATAAAATGTCTATTAATTAAAAAACTATTGTAATAATAATAAAAATAATAAATGTAATGGTAATAAACTATTATATTTATTATTTTTATTGATATTACATTATATATATATATATATTAATATATGGAATTTTATAATTAAATATTTGTAAATATAGTAATCAAAAATTTTGAAAAGTACAAATGATATAATGTATGGTTCAATTGATCGAATGGCATCTATTGAAATTATTTCTGATGCATTAAATTTAAAAATATTAATGTAAAAATAATAAAATTTATAATTCAAACATTAAGTTTTATTGATAAAAATATTTATGCAGTTTTTAAGAATTTTTATAAAATGGGTAAAGGCTGGACAATGGGTCTGCCTACAGTTGCCCAAATATGTAATTTTGTAATTTCTATATATGAGGGAAATATTTTAAAAAAGAAATGTTATCAAAAAAATGTTACTTTATATTATCGATATGTTGATAATGTTTTTGTTTGTGGCAAGCCAAATACAAATAAAGATTTGTTTAAAAAATAAATAATATAAATGGCTTAAAATGGATCAAAACAGATGAAAGTTTAAGGTGCATTCAGTTTCTCAATCTTAAGATAACTAGAAATAGATGTAAGCTAGATTACTATATGACTATTAAACCAATATCAACAAGAGGTTATATTCCATGTAAATCAGCAGTACCAATGTCACATAAAATGGTAGGTTTGATGTTCTTCTTATTTAAAAATGACAATCTTTGTAAATATTCATCGGATAAAGGTTAAAATATTGAAATGTATTCTAATGAATTGTTAAATGTTGGCAATAATTACAATCATATTTATAATACTATTAAAATTTTAATACCAAATATAAAAATAAAAATATTAATAAGGTTGATTCTTCTACTAATAAAAAAAATAGATATCAATACCATATATTTTAAATCAACAAGCAAATTTCATAAGGAAAATTCATAAAGGTATACATGGCATTCTATTTTATGCACTTCCTATTTTAAATAAACTAATAAATAACTCTAAGGATAAAACTTCACTTATAAATAAAAATTGCATCGTGTGATAGTGGATATATAGGGGAATCAAGATGTACATTGGAGAAAAACACTAAAGAGCACTTGCTTTTATTAAAAGGGTTCAAAATACAAAACTAAATTGTAAAGATAATAATAGTGCATTAGCTTTCATTTTTATGATCATAATAAATCATGTATGTATTGTTTTAATATCAATTATAATAATGTAAAAATATTGCAAATTGAGAGAAATAACAAAATGAAAATAAATGAAAATATGCTAATATATAAATACAAGCAGGACTTAATCAATAGATAGGCAGCAAATGTTAAGATTATGGAATTATGGGAAGGAAGTATTAGTTGGAAAAGACTATGAGGATAATTGAAAGCACTCCTAAGTGATGATTATATTTTTTGTACATTTCAAAATTTTTGATTACTATTTTACTAATATTTAATTATAAGATTCTGTATACTGTTTTGAAGAAATACAGACATTGATTTATAGTAATATTACAGCAATGGTTTATAATCTATTTTGGCCATGAATATGAGGGGGAAACCTCAAAAGTACTAGGCCTAGATTAATTTAATTTGTTTTTGTTACTACTGACAGCTTCTTCTTCAGCGTGTTAAAGCATATATTAATATTATTTCATATATATATATATTATATTTTTCTTTTATTTCTTAGAGATTAATAGTATTTTAAATTGGTCAAAATGTTAAATAATGTAATTAAGGATGTTTTTATGTAGAAAGTGTTCAAATAAAATAATTATTTTGTAATAGCTTATCATTAATAGAGAATGAACTAAAAATAAATTTAGATCAAAATTTTGGAGAACTATTTTAATATTAAGAAAAACATTTTTAATTAAATTGAAATCTTATAATTATTCTAGATTTATTAAGAAAAAAATATTTTACGACTTTGGTTCATTAATTAAAGAGATAAACTATTTTATTTCTATATATATATTTAAACTCTTTTTAATCTCCATACTAGTTTTCCATCTCTTCAACTTCCTATTCTTTATTAATGCATCTATTCTTTTATTCCATTCCTTTCCACTATAACACTCAACAATTCTACTAACACAACCATCCCACCTATTGTACAAGTATACTGATATAAGTTCTTTATCCAAATTTTCTGCATACTGCATTACCTTTTTCACTCATCTTGTTGCCTCCCCTTTATTTGTAACACAATTAAATACTATTTTGGCTATTATTTTATTATCCATAAACTGCAACCTACTAAAACAATTCCATTTTGCTTTTTGCATCTCTCATACAAGAACTTGACCATCCCATTTCTTCTTGAATTACCTCCTTTGCTGTCCACACATCTGCAGCTAATGCATGTCTTCCTACTTCCCTTTGTGGTTTTTCTAATTAATCTAATACCCCTTTACTAACACATAACACAACATTACCATATGTTAACTCTGTTACTGCAACTCCCTTCCATATCATATTTATTATACGAAAACACTATTAATTTATTTATCAATCCCTTTCTTTTTTTTGCTTCATTTATCAATTTTTTTCTCCCATTCATCCAAGCAATTTTCCTGATTACTTAAGATGATTCCCAAATAACTATATCTATTCACCACACTTAACTTTATATCCCTTAGTACAAATTCTATGTCTTTTCTTTCCCCAGTATTAACCAACAATATATTTGATTTTTCTTCACTAAATTTAATCACCATCTCTTTACCCATTCTTGTGCATGTCCTCAACTCCCATATCTTCTTTCTGCACACAAAAAAACATCATCTGCAAAAAAAACTGACAAAGTATATACACCCTTGCCACCTATTAGAAATATTTCTATCCCTTTTTGTAGTCTTTCTATTGCTCTCTCCATTTTACTCAAATAGAACAAAAACAAAATAGATGACAAAGATCTTCCTTACCTTAGTCCCACCACATTTTTAACTTTAAATGATTCTATATTCCCTAATTGATATCTATAGTATTAATTTTCATATAATTTCTTAATAATATCCACCAAAGCTTTAGGGTTTTGATAGATCCAAGTGCCATTTGAAGTCAGAATTTCATAAAAATAATGAAATTACAATTCATCAGTAATTACTGAATACATACATATCTATTAAAGTTAAGAGGCAAAGAAACTGTTAAGACACATATAACTTCACATTCCACAGACAATGCTTCTTATTTTTTGTGTATTATTATGTAGGCATTAATTGCTTATATAAAAAAGAATAGACACATTTTCCCCCACTAATAAATTAACAGCAACTTAAAATGAGAAAAAAGATAGTCAAATGCATATAATATTAATGTAATTAATAATTGGACATCTGAAGAAATTTTAAAATATTGAAACTAAATCACCATGTGACATCCAGAAGCTACTCTTGTAAATTCCTATATTAACCTGCAAGAATTTTTTTAAATAATTCTGAATCAAAATTTACTTGAATCTTTTCCAAAGTTAATCATAGTTCTATGTATATTAATAACAATACTAGTGGAAAAATATTTTTACAAATTAAGATTAATTAAAACTTTCTTGGTGTACATTTATGACACAAGATCGATTAATAGGTCTGGAAATTATTATTATTATTATTATTATTATTATTATTATTATTATTATTATTATTATTATTATTATTATTATTATTATTATTATTATTATTATTATTATTATTATTATTATTATTATTATTATTATTATTATTATTATTATTATTATTATTATTATTATTATTATTATTATTATTATTATTATTATTATTATTATAAAAAAGGAGGAACAAACCTAGGCTCATGTGCTTGGTCATGTGCATTTACGAAATTAGATGCAAGCACATGTTCAGAGGTTTTTTTTTCTTTATAATATTATATGTGTAGTCTGGGCTATATAAATAATAGACTATTTATTATTGTTTCATTACTATATATTTGTTTGATATAAGTTTGTTTAAAACTGCATAATTAATTATAACAATTGAAAAGACAAAAATTAAAAACGCTGGCTAATTTTTATTTATTTACCGTTTTTAAAATTACAAAAAAAAAATATCTGAAATTTTAAAATTCATTAATAAATTTGGATGAGATCATTGCTGACAGCCCAGAATAAAATCACCAAAATACTGAATAGATTATAACGAATTTATAGCAAATTTGAGATGAGAATACATGCAGCTAAAATGAAAGGATAAGAAGAAATCAAAGAATAGAAAGAATAAAGATTTAAAAGACATAATTTAGGAGATAAAAAAAACTTCCAAATTGAAACAAAATTTTCAATTATTTAAAAGTCTTTTAATAAGATGTACAAGTGACTTAGTTAGTCTTTGAAATTAAGCAAAAAGCTTTCTTTAACAGTACTTTTCTGAAGTTTTGTTTTACATGGTCAATTAGATAAAGAGAAAAAACTGTAGAGAATTTGAAAATGTGATCTCAAATAAGGTTTGAAGAAATAAGCTCAAAGGACAAAGTTAGGATTATCAAAGCATTATTTTAAAAATTTAATTGAAGAAACTAAGGAATTAATTTTTAATATATACATAAAAGGATAATGGTAATATTTTAATAGAAGAAATTATGAAAGGTAGAAAGAAGATAGCTAGGAGATGGAAGAACGGGATCTAGGCAGTACAAAGAATGACATAAGTTATTTGTAATTATATATAGAACTATTTCCAGCATCTAACATTAAGTATTGAATGTACACAATCTTTCAAGAGGTATTACTGTTTGCTCTTTTTCAGGTGTTGCTAGCTTGACTAGTGACAGTACTAGCATGCAAATTAAACCTGGACCTTTAGATTCTGAAATATTGAATTTTAAGGTAATGCTCTAATCAAATGAGTTTATTTTACCAAAGGCTTAATTGCTTAGAGCATTATCTTAAAATTTCAGTAGTCCAAGAATCTGAAGATCTAGGTTTAATTCACATGCTAGCACTGTCTCTGGCCCTGCCAGCAACAAAGTTGTTTATATTAATCTGTGCACCATTGCTAAAAAGTGAATTTAATTCAAAAATGTAAATTAAGTTTACAAATTTTTCTAAAGACATTCAATTATTATTATTAGGTGATGGAAATAAGCTATCATATAATTACAACTAAAACAACATCATCACAAGACTTGAGACAAACACAATAAATTATTGAATTGGACCAAAAGAAAGGGATGTTATTTCTCTTAATGATAATATGGATAAATCAGATGTATTTTGCTCAAGAGTTTATAAGGTGTTTGAGTATTGGAGGTGATGAAGATGGGAACCAAGGATTTAGAGCTTCCAGATCTATAGCATGGGAGAGGCATTATTAAAGCTGGGCAATTTTTTTCTTAATTCTGAGCAATAACACATATGATTATTTTTAGTGGTGGATCTTTTAACTTTGACCTTTATGGTTTAATGTAGTACATTGACATCATCATGATGATGATAGAATAATACAATCATTTTTATAAAACTAGTACGCATATATAATATAATATTTGAATTTAAAGGAGAATATATTTAATTTTTAATAAATGGAATAGAGAATTAATTTACTTCTATACAAGCTTAAGATTGTGTTGTTTAAAAAATTAATTAAATATTTTACATAATAAAATCTTTTTAACTACGAATTCTTATTTGTTAAAACTTCTATTATCAAAAAATAAGAATTGAAAAAAAAAAAGTGCACAGAGAAAATTTGTTTTTATTCCTTATAAAAAAAATAATTAACAAGTTGTTGATCGACAGATGTTGTTTGAATCTATAATAGTAAGCGTATGCATGCATATGCCAATTTTTGTTATCCTTACAATCTAACCACTGTTTTAAAACAATTCTATTTTGTTGTTGTTACAGCAATAATATAACTGCCAAAATACGTCAAACAGCTTTCAGCTAACATCTTCATAAGTGAAATCAAACATTTCAATATTATTGAAACTAAATGTTATGAATAATGTTGCCAGTCTCCATTAAATTAGGCAAAGTTGATATCACTTTAAAAAACAACGTTTGTAAAATTGTGTAAACGGACACTGGGTGTCAGCACCATTATTGTTAATTTATTGTTTATTTAGAAATAAATAGAATATTAGGTGCGAGTTAATATATAATAATAGTAAGGGAAAGTAGTTTATTGTTTAAGGCTTGAACAGGATCTTTAGCAACAAGAGAATATACATATAAATGGAAAAATATGGGTGATTTAGTCTGTAAATTAGGTAAGGAAGGAATAGAAAATAGTATGCGTCTGTTAATTGAATGTAAATACTTGAAAATAGAAAAGGCACATATAATGAAGTTATGGAAGAAAAAAATATGAAAAAAGTGATTATACAGAAAGTGGATTATTGGTTTTTATGCTGGGTTTGAAAAAAGATAAAGGGAATTTAGATATAAAGGTCATAGAGTTGACAAAGATTACGTTGTGGAAATGGGATGGAGCAGAATATGGGAAAACTTAGACTGGTGAATGTAATATTAAGTAGCTATCAGGTTTCTCTGGGCATGATTGCTGAGAGATTCTTGACTTTGTTTAAGAAGAAGCTACAGTACATCACATAACATCACATTACAAAGGGAAGTAGAAAGACATGCATTAGATGCAGAGGTGTGGACAGCAAAGGAGGCAATTCAAAGAGAAATGGGATGGTCAAGTTTTCACATAAGAGATGCAAAAAGCAAGTTGAAAATGTTTGATAGATTGCAGTTTATGAATAATAAAAAAATAGCCAAAATAGTATTTAATTGGTTTACAAGTAAAGGGCAGGCAACGGTATGCAGAAGATTTGGATAAAGAATTTATGTCAGTATACTTGTACAAAAGGTGGGATGATTGTGTTAGGAGGATTGTTGAATGTTATAGTGGTAAGGAGTGGAATAGAAGAATCGATGCATTAATAAAGAATAGAAGGTTGGAGAGATTGATAACTAGTATGGAGAGTAAAACGAGTTTAAATATATATAGAAGTAAATGGTACATTGGTTGTGAGTTAATTTATGATAATAGTAAGGAAAGTAGTTTATTGTTTAAGGCTTGAATGGGATCTTTAGCAACAAAAGAATATACACATAAATGGAAAAATATGGGTGATTTAGTCTGCAAGTTGGTAAGGAAGGCATAGAAAATATTAGGGATCTGTTACTTCAATGTAAATGCTTGGAAGCAGAAAGGGTACAAATAATGAAGTTATTGAAGATTAAATATGAACAAAGTGATTAAACAGAAAATGAGTTATTGGTTTTTATGCTAGGTTTGGGAAAAGATAAGGGGGATTTAGATATGAAGGTCATGGAGTTGACAAAGATTATGTTGTGGAAATGGGATGGAGCAGATTATGGGAAAATTAGGGTGGAGAATTGAAAGGGAAGGTAAAGTGGCTAACAGCTTTCTCTGGGTGTAGTTGCTGAGAGATTTCTGACTCTGTATAAGGAGAAGTCACAGTGCATCACATCACATCACATATTGGAGCAGGATAAAGAATAATATGGAGAAAACATAGGGTGGGAATGGAAAGAAAAGATAAAGTGGTGAACAGGTTTCTTTGGGCATAGTGACTAAAAGATTCCTCACTCTAAATAAGGAGAAGTCACAGTGCATCACATCACATATTGGCAGTCAGTTTATAACAAAAATTAATAAAATATATAGTTTTAGATTTAGTATCAGATATATAGACCTATACAAAAAATGGAATCAGTATCTTAGAGAATGTTAAAAATTTAATACATTATAATTTAAATAATGGAATAATATAAAACACAATGCAAACATGTGTCTCCTGTAATTAAACAATAAGTCATAAAATCATCATAAAATCGTTTTTTACTTCACCCTAGTAGTCATCAGTTTACTTGTTGCTTACATTATTTGATTCTAGAATTTGTCACATTGAAATCATTCAATGCTGAAGAGCTTAAATTGAACTAAAATCTGAGCATTAAACACAATTATTTAATTTTTGAAGATGCTTATTTATATGTCCAATGTTTTCTAAATATATAGGATTATTATTCTTTTAATAGTATTTATTCACTTATAAAAAGATTAGATTTATTTCTGTTAAACAATAACTAGATAAGAAGTGCTTTCAGCCTAGAATGTCATACTCATAGTACTCAAACTTGTTGGATAAGATTAATTTAAAATGTGCTTTTCTTTGAATTAATCTCAGTGGATATGTTAGAGTGCTATTAATATGGTATTCTAGCTTAAAACCATTACTCATCTAGTTAGTGTTGACTGAAATAATTATAATTTTTCTTCAGAAGTGAATGAACACTATTACAAAATAAAAGGAAAGAAGTAAATCCATGTAGAGTTAGGATTATTATTGTTTTATGAAACTTGTAAAATGGCATAAAGCCTTTAATGTAATCCAGGAAATATAAGAAAACATTACTTTAATAATGATGGAAATATTTAAGACTCTAAGACTCTTAAAGGAACATGATTTTGAGTTCATTTTTAGCAAATAATTTACCATGTAGCATGTTAAAGGTAGGCAGTAATCAATTTTTTAGAGCAATTACTTAGGCTATCAATATAACTGTTCAGCAAGCAGTGAATTCACTGCTAATACTCTAAGGTAATGCACAAAAACCCTATCCATACACATCTCAAACTCAAGATCGAGTAGATTTATAGTAATAACACATATGAAATACGTATGGAAGAAAACTATTCTTCATACATGCTCTATAAAAAAACATGCAACTCTCCCAATAATTAATATTTTAAAAGCATAGATGGACCTCTCATACTTAGAGCTTATTCCTTAAATAAACTGACAGTTATTGACTGTGCTTAAACTAGACTTTGAAGCTATTATGAGTCTGTTTATTAAATTGGCATATTACTTGCAGAAGTTCAGATTATATATCACAGAGAAAAGAAAGTTTATCATTTTTAATTACCTGTTATACTGAATGATGTCAGTTGGTATATGTGTCATAATTAATAATACAGCAATTTACACATATAAAATACTGTGGATGAAAATTATTCTTCGTACATGTACTTAGAATGGGTGGGCCACATACGCTTTTAAAACCTTTACTGATAGGAGAATTCATGTCTAGTTTGTATATATATTAAATAATGATTATAATGGTCAAAATATATTTATAAAAAACTATAACAAACCACAGAAGTACGTTCAGTTAATCACTTAACCTTCTTCAACTGTCACTTAAGTTTAAATATAGCAAAAGTAAACACCATCAAGTCATATCCCAAGATTCCTAAATTTTAACATTAGCAGATTGGATTGTTGATTAATTATAGACATTGTTTCTATTTATGAAAATTGCTCTTTAATTTTTCTTTTATTATGGTTTCTCTCCTCATATAATGAGCATTATATATATATGTGTGTGTGTGCGCGCGCGCAGGTATATATATGTGTGCATATCATTTTGAATAAAATCTGCAGATATATATATATATATTTCAATTAAAATTAGTTTTATTGTGTAAGCTATAGTTTTAAACATCTGTTATTTATATTTCTGTAGCAATTGGAAATGTAGTACATTAATTTCATGTAATATGTTATTTTTAGGGTGTAGATATTTTTAAATAGGTTTATTGTCTATATGATATTTAAATTAGAGACAATTATATAATCGTTTTAAGATTTTATTTAGCTTCTGTTAAAAATGCTAAATTATATTATTATTAAATGAGTAAAGATTAATTAATAAGGGAAGTGTTCTTACTGCTTTCTATAATGCAATTATAGGCTTCTCTTATGTCCAGCCTGGGTTTAAATTTTAAACTACTTGATTTTTTTTTTTATAACTGCATTTTTTTTTTTAAGAATGTTGTCTCATAACAATTGTGATGTCATCCAATATTACTCAATAAATGGATATCTAGGTATTTTTTGCTAAAGTGTAAAACAAGAATGAAAACTGCTCAAACTGTTCTTACCTGCCAATTAGAAAACTTAGTGAGTATATCTTCACTATTTTTCTATTAGATATTGTTAGAAAGAACTTTATTTTGAAGCTTGTTACTTAAAGTCTGTTGTAGTTTTTTGCTTTTACATTTTAAATGTTACAACCAGTATTATAATAGAACAAACAATCCAAACTCTCATAGAATATAAGTTGTAGCTATAATAATATATTTCAAATCTTCTAATGTTTAAACACTTGGTTATTTCGAAATGTGAAAGACATGATTATATAAATTATTTAATTACAGTATAAGTTACAAATATATGTTGAAAGATCTTTACATTTTAAAAATAATATCATATTAATCTAGTTATATTACATTTTCAACTCTTATGTTGATAAAGAAACAGGCCTTTAAAATTGTAGAATGTCTGAAGGATATTTTACTTAAAACCATGTATTAGAAAGTCTTGACCAATGTTTTTAACATCATTCTAAATGTACTAAATTTTGTTTTGTGCAATAAAAAATACAAATCTTTTATTGATTATAATTACTATCAGTGTATCTTTCAAAGTTATAAGGTAAATGTGTTTGTAAAATAGCATTTAAATAGCCTTTTGCAAGATGAAGGCCTCTTCAAGAATTCTTCTTTAAAAAACTATGAAAAAGAAGACATTAATTAACATGTTTGCAGTTGCCTGTTGATGATGGTTTAAGCAGTTTTCTTTTCCTGTTTATCCTTTAGCTAATAATATTTTAAAAATCTGTTTATCAATGGTTATTATATGATTTGTTGCTACCTAAAAGAACAATCCTGTCAGGTTAAAAAATGGAAAAAAAGTGTACTTGGATTAGATTGAAACTCAAATCATAGGGAATTGCAAATAGTTATACTACTGTTGTTCTATGAACTTTATATATATATATATTGGCGATTTTATATTGCTAGAGCTATTAATATATGGTGTATCTGAATTTAGTTCAGTCCCATATGGCTATTTGAGTTAGATAGCTGGATTTTTGGACATTTAAATGTCTGAAAGTTTCAGATTTTCTTCTCAATAGTTAGGCATTGATAAAATGCTAGACTAGTTCTAGTGTTTTTAATCCCTAACACCTCACTGACGACGCTAGAAGCAGAAACCGCTGTCTGGGGTTGAGGGTATTTTAAAAGCTTGATAAGAGTGTGTATTTTTATGTACTCTATATATAACATATATATATAAATCTGATTTTGCATAAAAATTGTTAACTCCATACAAATAAATCACATTATTAGAGCCAAAGCCTTCTTTAAACCATGATTCTACGTTGTCAATGCAGCCTCTATAAACTAAAGATGGATTTCTTCTTCGAGATTACACCACCTTTCATTCCGGTCTAAGATCTTAATAGACAAGAAAATTAAGATGTGGCCTGAAAAATATTCTTAAAAAATTAAATAAACCCAATTTAACAAATGAATACAACTTGATTAAAGATGTAAGGAATACATCTTTTACTTATAGAAGCTACTTTGACAACAAATTATAAATTCATGTTTTGGGTAGGCTCTGACTGGTAGTGTGTAATTTGCAAATATATATTTATAAATATTTATTGTGTGGATCTACCTATTTATAATTATTTAATTAAAGAGCTCTTTCATTAGAGCAGTAGCCCATTAAAGTTAACTACAGAGATTAAAAGTGAAAGTAAAATTGTCAGGCAATTTAATTCTACTTTTGTCCGTGATAAAGATATTATATATATATTACATTAGACAATCTACACCAAATATCTCTTACAAGGGGGCAAAATCAGACTTCTGTTGACTAGAAAATTTTAATTTACATGACCAAATATTAACAAATGATGATTATATAGCTATTCCTTATTATATGACAAGATTTCTGCCACTAGTTCAGGAAAGGAAAACAATTCTTATCCAATTAAACAATTTATAGACAGTCAACAGTAACCTAATGGCAGACAAATGTGACTCTTATCAACAATGTTTATTAATGACTAAAATAAAAAACATAAAAAAAAATTAAAAATAAGAATAAATAAACTTTATTTAAGAATGGTTTGGATCAAGTACAATGCAACTTGTAGAAAGCCTTAACAGTTAATTTATGATCTTTTCCCCTTTTAACTTACTCTTGTTATATACAATACTGAAATAGTTTTTAAGAATTAATT
Source organism: Epiperipatus broadwayi (assembly GCA_028023455.1). NCBI lineage: Eukaryota > Metazoa > Onychophora > Udeonychophora > Euonychophora > Peripatidae > Epiperipatus > Epiperipatus broadwayi. The sequence goes on along the minus strand of JAQFVV010012663.1, from coordinate 48,771 downwards.
TACTCTTGCTATTTACATACCGAAATATGGTTTTAAAATGGTTCTCTTATGATAGATATGTATATAAACTTTGAGAGAACATATTATATTATCATTAAAATCTTTTTCAAGTTTATTAACTATCAACTCATACATTTATATTTTCTACTAGGGGTGTCTTGTGTGGCCAGACTCTTATCACAAAAAGGGTAACTAAATTAGTAAAGAGCATTACTGATCAAGATTACTATATTAGAATTATATAAAAGACATGATAAGTTGTTCCAATGCTTTCCATGAAATATAATAAAATCTGCAATTTGAACAGTTATTAACCTGGGTTGAAACAGAAAATATATAAATGAGGCCAGCAGAAATATTGCTGACCAAAAACTAAGTAGAATTTACTAATATATATATATATCAGTAATTATATAAGAGGCACAGAAAACTATTCCAAAGCTTTACTCACGTGAACATAACCAAAACTGCAATTAAAGCAGTAGACCCTAGGTTAAATGAAAAATATAAACCTGAGCCTGGAAGAAACATTGCTGACTGAAAGCTACATCGTGTGCACCCAGTGAGAGTGATAAATATAATAATAGATAAAATACCCTACAGATAAATAAATCTTGAATGATATTTATAAATGAATCTATTTTATGCATACCTACACACAAACTGAAAGATACTTTTATATACATATGATGAAGTATTATGCAAAAAGATGTATGATACTTTTAACATATATAAGTTCATGTACGCACAAATATCAACCTAAAAGCAAATAGAGTTTATTTAATACATACTTGTAAAATATAATAAAAGAATAAAATTAATAATGTCAATAGAAAATTGGGTATCATTAAAATTAAGTAATATAGACGCTTAATCTAAAATTACTTATACAAAATATATTAATGGGTTAATAAATACAATTGAAATCACTCTTGACTTACGGAAATATATAGCAGAGTTCATATTGAGTTATTATAAGTCTGTGAGTATTGTACAACTTTTGCTATCTGTACAGATTATTTGTTGGAAGTATGTAATTTCTATGTCTATGTTCTTCCATGGTCTTTTCTGGATGCAGGTTAGTTGAGAGAAGTTTCAGTGGCAAGTTTGGCAGTTGCAATTTCAGGAGGTCAGCCTTTATAGCAAATTTAGATCATGATTCTGAATGAGATTCATGCTTGTAGTGAGAAGTTTGTCTTTTGTAAGTGTAGCCATGCAGATTAACAGAGACTGCATAGTATGCACATTCATTTTTACCAATGAGTTTTTATAATAGTATGCCATGGGTTGATGATTAAGAGTACTAATGTACAAAAAACTTGCAGAGTAATAATTACAGACTTCTCTTGAAAACTATTAATTGCAGAGTTAAGACATAATGAGCAAAGGATGTAGAGTCTAGTAGAATATCAAGAGTAGAGTGTCTCAAATTAAATTTTAATAGGCTTTTGTAATGCTTATGGCCAATTGTTCTATGTATAGAAATTTTCTAAAATCTCATTGATCAATATAATATAAAATATTTTCAGATAAGCCAGTATTATTCTTACTTTAATGAATACATTGCAAACTAATTACTCTATTACAAAATTTTTATGACAATGCTTAATTTAATAAAACTGCATACTTCTTAGACTTTTTTTTATCAATAAACAGATTAAAAGGAACATTTCTTATTTAAGCATATCCCTTAAATATTTTAAACTAAATTTTATGTCAAGATAATAAAATTTACCATTTAATCATCATCATCAACCATTATCAATCCACTGCAAAATGAAGGTCTCTCCCAGTTCAATCCATCTTCTCCAATCTTTAGCTTTTCTATTCCACATCATCCCTGCACACTTTCTTATTTCATCATTACATCTCACATATGGTCTCTTTCTTGATCTTTTACAATCTCTTGGAATCCAGTTTAAGATTTCAATTGTCCATCTATTATCATCATTGCATTTAATATCAACCGAATAATAATTAAATAATGCTTTACATATTTGTGTGTTTGTAATATGTATGTATATTGCACAACTTAAATAATACAACTTTAATAAAATAAATAAAAAATAAAACTTGATTAAATTTAGCTGAACCACCAGACACAAAATTATTTTTGAGTTCTTGACCAAGCATCTTAACAACCCCTTAGGTCATGAAAAAAAAATGTCATGTCTTTTTTTAAAAACATTTAAAATTTTAATTACAATAAAGTTATATTCACTGAATATTTGTATTGCTATCTGCCACCTGAGTTTACTCTCAACCAACATTATTTACTATTGTCTATTTCATGTAAGTCTGGCATCATTTTTTTTTTGCTAGCTGATCCCTATCTAGAGGTTCTTTTTAGATATTCTTAATTGGAAACTTACTAGCACTATGCTCAAAGTATCTAGTTGATCTTGGTCTTCTTCTCTTTTATATTTTTCTAGCTTAGTCAGTTTGATATCTTACTAAGATATAAGGTCCATTCAATAAAACTGCTAACTGCAGAATAAAGTAAGTATTGACTTGGCTGAGTAAAACTAGACTTATAATTATGTTACCATATTTGCAGCATTCTTAACCTACTTTTTAATAACATCTTTCTGCCTGGTGGTTATATATATTTTTATTACCATTGCCAAATGCAATGATATAAGGAAATATTTTCAAACGCTGTACTTTTCTCATGCCATAATTTTTGAGCTTTACCTATGACATTGTTCAGGGTTTTCATAAAATTATATATTTTAAAAATAATATTTGGTACTTTGATCATGTGGATGAAGATAATATAATTTTGATAATTGTTGATGAAGTCTGCAAATTATTGCTCTTTCTGTGTCATATTTTTTTTTCTTTTAAATATAAAAGTTCACTCTTTCTAAATAAACTTTAAATTCTTTCTCATAGTCCTGGTGCAAGTAGTACTTATTCTTCTTTATTATTTATGTACACTGTGTTTCCTCTAATACTTCTATTGCCTGCTCTACACTTCCTAATTTTTACATCCTATTTATTCTTATATTTTCCAAGTATATATCCTCATTAATCTCACAAATCTTTTCCTTCATGGACCTAATTTCCTGTTTTACTTCTTCTATACTTTTCTCTCTTTCTTTCTGTACTGACTCTTTACTAGATTTATTAATATACTGGCTTTGTAACATCACCTCTTTGATCTCTTCTTGATTTTGGCTTAAATTTTTCTCCATTGTTTGTTTACTTTGCACTATCATTTTTATTAGCCTCTGCTGATTTTGCATTATTATACTTATCAGTATTTGTACTTCCATGGGCTTGTTAGTCTTTGCATTGGAAAAGTAAATCCAAAATTTATCTATATTCTAAAACTAATCCAGCTTCTTCTTTTATATTAATTTTTACTTAGAATACACTTTCTTATACTTATGACATTATTTTATATGATTACATTACTAATAACAGATATTCGTTAAATGAAAAACTCCTACTCCAAGCAACCTCCATTTCCATATATATATCACTATACTAGCAATAACTGACTTTTTTATTAACTCTCTACTTCTAAATGTTTATCAAACTTTTACTAATATACTACCAATTGTATAAATAATCTCAGGTATATGGAGTTTATACTACATTTATGTGGATAAACCACCACCTCACTCATAATTGAGCCCCTTCATTTTCTGTGCCATTTTAATAATTTATATATAATGGACAGCCTACTCTAAACATCTGTTACAAAAGGGCAGCACTAGGCTTCTGTGACTAGATGGATTATTCTGTGCTGCAAACTAAGTTAAAGTTTTTTGTGTTTTTATGTGATTAATCATCTGAGATCATTGATACAAAAACTGTTTGCTTGTTGTGTGAACGTGGAGAGTAAATTGTGATCAAGAGAGATAGATTTAAATGAATTTGGAAAGATCAGGAATTGTTAATGTTTAGAAAGTGTTTTGTTTTGCCATTTTAAATATAGAAATTAAAAAAAAATATTTTGTTGAATGTGTGTTAATGTAAGGATATTTTATAACAAAGATGTATGTAAGATTGGTTTTTTAGTAAGTTTGTTACTAGAGAATATTTTTAATTTAAGAAAGGGAGTGATTTATTTGAAAAAAAGGATAACATTTTTGAGACCTAAGGTCGGAAATCACATGTTTATTGATCAATCATCATTGAAAGAAAATAAAGTTTTTCTCCTTCCATGAAAAGGGGTTTGAACAGTAGGAGAAGTATAAAGTCAAATATAGAGTAGGTGACTTGGAAAATAAGGAATATGAATGATTTTTGTATCCCATAATGTATATATAATGGTCAGAAAGAAATTATGTATGTGGTGGTAGAGTGTACTCTATGTGATGAAGTTTATCCCTTGAAATGTTTAAATAAGACTAGGGAGGATGTAACAGGTTTATGATTAAATAGACAGTGTGTAAATGTGCTAAAAGAGGTGAAAGGATTGTTTCTAAGTATAGATAGTTTAACAAAAAGTCAGGAGACATGGAGCAAAATGTTATTGAGGAAGAGAGGATAGAATATGGATTTAGTGGAGTTACAAGAGATATGGGTGGAAAAAATAGTAATGCAATAAAGATGGTTAGCCAAAGAATAAGTAAGATAGAAGAAATGGTAAAGGATGTAGAAGCAAAATCAAAATCATTAGAGAGGAAGTGTGAGCAGATAAAAGTATTATTGAGTAGAGAGGATAAGAAAGAAGTAGATAAGGAAGTCCAAAATGTGGTAGAGAATGTTATGAATGAAACAGAGAAAGTAGATTGAGACAGTATTGATAGGAGATTTACTAATTAGAGAATGTGGAGATATAATTGCAAGGAAAAATAGAAACAGATATGTAAGAGTACGTTTTTATGGAGCTAGAATTAGAGATGCTACAGATAAAGTAAAGAAGCAAGTGAGTAGAGATGTGTATGTTATGGTAGAGTCTAATATTTTGTCAGAGCCATCAGAGAGAGAGTAATGGATTATACATAGAATTGATTGGGAATTTGATTAAGTTTAAAGAAAAAGTAGGAATAGTTGGGTTACTACTAAGATTTGACAAGAAGTATATGTTAGATAGGGCATGTTCTATAAATGAGAGATTGAAAACATTGTGTGAGAGAAATGATATTCTGTTTGTGAATGTGTGAGATTTTTTCATTGGAAAGAGGGAGCTATATAATAAAGATGGGTTAGATTGAGAAAAACAAGCAAGTGAAGTTTTAGGGAGTGTGAGTTATAAAAAATATAGTTTGGAAAATTTGTAAAGGGGGGCAGGGTTTTAAGAGTCAGTATTATCAGAAACAAAAAAAGAATTGACAGGATATAAGAAATAATTAATGGGTAGCTGATTTAGATATAAATATAGTTATGGAGAGGGAATGGGTCTGTAAAATTAATAATAAACAAGTTATTTATAAATATAATGGAGAAGAAATAGTCAAAATAATTTAGAAAAGAGTAGTTAGGAAAGAAGAAATTGCTAAAATTGGGTATTTGATTATGCAAGGTAGTAAGAGACCAAAAAAGTGGCTGAAATTAAACAAAGCCATTAAAAATAAAGAGCTTAGGGTATTAGCAGTAGTGGAAACACATCTAAGAGAAGAAAAACCTATTCTGGAAGCATTGGTATGGCAGGGTATAAATAAAAAAGAAAAAGAAAAAATGGATGATAAGTATAGGAGTTATGTCAAAAAAATATTTAAATACTGTTAAATGTCAAGAACATTTGTGGTTTAAGATAAGATTAGGAAGACAAGAATGGATAGCGGCTATAGTGTATATAGCTTACTGCAGATAGACAAACTATAATGGAGTGGAAAAGTAGCATAAATAAATGCCTAGTTAAGAATATACATAGTGTCAAAGAAAAGAGGAAGATAATAATGGTTATAGAGGATATGAATGGGAATATTGAAGAAATTGATGATATAGATGATAAGAATGGATAGCTTTTGAAGAATTTTTGTCAGAGAATAAATTTGAGCATTGAAAATTTATCAAATATTTATGAAGAACAATACACTTGGTCTAGAAATAATATATTTTCCACAATAGATTATGTATTGGTAGAGAAAAAGGGAATGAATAAAATATGGAAAATTAAAAGTGTTTGATAATAAAGAGAGAGCATGTAAAGTGATCATAACTTCTTTATAATAAAAATGGGGTTAGTAATGTGATGAAAAATAGTAATTAAAGTAGAAAAGATAATGAAAGATGTGAGTGGAAAGTGAATGATATGAATAAGTTAGAAGAGTATAAGAATTGGTTGGAGATGGCTATAAGAACTGATGTGGTGAAATAGAAAAAGTGGCAAATAGGGTTTTATGTGAGAATATTCAGAATAATAATAAAAGTAATAGGAAAGTGAGAGTTAATAAAAGTGTAAAAGAGAGGGGGAAAGCATGCAGAGAATATAGGTGTGCTATTAAGAACAAAGATAGTGAAAAGGATGTTAATGTTAAATGGTAAAAGTACTTGGAAAAAAAAAGTTGGCTAAAATAAATAATTATAGATAGAGAATGAAATTGAATAGTAAATTGTTGGAGAATATTAATAAAAATGGAAGGATATTAATAAAAATGGAAGTGATGGGAGTAAAAATATTTGGAAATACATTAAAAGAATGAATATAGGAGAGAGAAATAGTATTACTAGATGATGAGGGAATAGAGTGTATCTCTAAAAAAGAATAGATAATCTTAAATAAGTATCCAATGGCTATAAAAAAGATGTTAGATATGAAGGACAGAGTAAAAAACATGAAAGCATATAGTAATGGGAATATTAGGTTTACTAAAAATGAGCTAAATGAGGAGGGGAAAAAACTGAAAAGTGGAAAGGCAAGAGGTTTAGATGGATGGGCAGCAAAGATGATAATGAAGTTAGGGCATATGGCAAAATTAAAACTTATCATGTTTTAATAAAATGGTGCAGAAGAGAGATTTTCCAGGTAATTAGAGTATTGCAAGAGTAAGGCTACTAATTAAAGGATAGGATAAGTATCATAAAAAGTTAAACAATTATAGACTAATAGTGGTAATGTCAGGGTTATATAAATTATTTGCATATATGGTGGTTGGAAGAGTCACATAATTGATGGAAGAAAATAATATAGTGGGAGAAAGCATGGAGGATTTCAAACAGATAAGAATATGGAGATAGCTTATGTGTAGTTATGTAACTTATGAATATGACTAGGAATAAAGGTAAACAGTTGTATATGGTTTTTATAGATATAGAGAAGGTGTATGATAGAGTAAATAGAGATAGATTATGGGTAGGTTTAGAAATTTTTGGAATGTTATGGAGTTTTAGTGGATATTATTAAGGAATTTTATGAAAAATAATTAGTATACACATCAATTAGGGAATATAAAATCAGTTAAAGATGAAATGGGTGGGGCTAAGTCAAGGACATTCTATGTCACCTATTTTATTTTTGTTGTATTTGAGTGAAAGGGAGAGAGCAATAAAAAGACTGGGAAGAGGTATAGAGATACCCTTAATAGGTGGCAAGGGAGTATATAGTTTGTTGGGTCTTTTATTTGTGGATGATGTCTTTTTATGGGAAGAAAGAAGAGAATATATGGAAATTACACTGAGGACATGTGCAAGAGTGGTTAAAGAGATGATTAAATTTAGTGAAAAAAAATCAAAAGTAATGATAGTTCATACTGGAGAAAGAGAAGACAAATAATTTTTATTGGTGAATATAAAGTTAAGTGTAATGAATAGGTATAATTATTTGGGAATCATCTTAATAAATTAGAGAAATTGCTTGGATGAATATGAGAAAAAAATGATAAATTAAGCAAAGAAAAGAAATTGATTGATAAAGAAATTAACAGTGTTTTCATATAATAAATATGATGTAGCTAGAATTGTAAAAAAGGGAGTGGCAGTAGCAGGGTTAACATATGGTAACAATGCATTATGTGTTAGTAAAGGGTAAGTACAAAGAGAAATATGAAGACATGCATTAGATGCAGATGTGTGAATGGCAAAGGAGGCAATTGAAGGGAAAATGAGATACTCAAATTGTTATAAGAGAGATGCAAAAAAACAAAATAAAAATGTTGAATAGATTTCAGTTTATGGTTAATAAAAAATAGACAAAATAGTATTTAATTGGATTATAAATAAAGGGCAGGCAACAAGATGGGTGAAAACGGTAAATGCAGTATGCAGAAGATTTGGATAAAGAATTTATGTCAGTATACTTATATCAAAGGTGGGATGATTGTGTTAGGGGAATTGTTTAGTGTTATAATGGTAAGGAATGAGATAGACGAATAGATGCACCAATAAAAAATAGGGAGTTGGAGAGATGGAGAACTACTATGGAGAGTAAAAAGAGTTTAAATATTAATAGAAGTAAATGAAATATTGGATGTGAATTCATTTATGATAATTGCAAGAAAAGTAGTTTACTGTTTAAAGCTTGAACAGGATCTTTAGCAACAAGAGAATATACACATAAATGGAAAAATGTGGTGATTTAGTCTGCAAGTTGTGTAAGGAAGGCATAGAAATGATTAAACATCTGCTAATTGAATGTAAATGCCTGAAAGCAGAAAGGGTACAAATAATGAAGTTGTGGAAGAATAAATATAAACAAAGTGATTATACAGAAAGTGGGTTATTGGTTTCTATGCTGGGTTTGAGAAAAGATAAGGGGAATTTAGATATAAAAGCCATGGAGTTGACAAAGATTATGTTGTGGAATTGGGATGGAACAGGATATGGAAAAATCTTAGGGTGTGGAGTGGGAAGGGAAGGTAAAGTGGCTAGCAGGTTTCTCTGGGCATAGTTCCTGAGAGATCCTGACTCTGTATAAAAAGAAGTCACAGTGCATCACATCACAGAATATTTATTTTAGGTGATCAGACATTAGTCAATGGTGATTCTATTATTTTATATATGATCAAATTACTGCCGCTAGGTTAGAGAGGGAGATTCTTATCTAATTAAATAATTGATAGACAGAGAACAGTATGCAAAGAGCAAGGAAATGTAACACTTAATAACAATGTTTATTAATGATTAAAATAAAGATTATAAAAAAAAAAAAGAAGTATAAATAAACTTCATTTATGTATAGTTTGGATTGTGTGCAATGCAAATTAAATAGAAAGCCGTGACATTTAATTTATTATCATTTCCTCCTTTAATTACTATTACTATATACAATACTGAAATAGTTTTTAATAATTAATTTAGTCTTACTATTTACAACAAAGAATAAGCATAGCGTGTTGGTATATGCTAAAATATGCTGATATATGTAAATTAGTTGAAAATAAATGTGTCAGCTCTAAATGATCCATTTCTTAGAGATTTTGTAACACGCATCTTTCCTATTCATAGCCTTATCATCAATAGCAATAAAAAATGCTTCTTTAACTTTTCTCTTAATGTCATTTCTCTCCCTGCAAACTATTCTTGCATTTTTAGGTTCACATGCATGACCAGCTGATTTCTGATGTATTGCAAATATTGAGTTGCAATTTGGGTCTACTTGGGCCTTATTGTAAGAATATCTGTGCTGGGATAGTCTTGTAGAAAGAGTTGCTTTCGTTTCACCATAGTATGATGCCATGCAGTTATTTTCTGGACATGAAATATTATATACGGCCTGAGAGGTGTTGTTGGGTGTCATAATGTCTTTGGTGTTATTAATAATTCTATTTGTATTAGCATATACCAATACGCTATGCTTATTCTTTGTTGCCCATGATTATAAGAGCTAAGTTCTCTTGAAAGCGCTCGGGCATTATTCTTTAGATATTATAATTATTTTGACTTTATAATATATTGTTATTTAATCATGATGAAGCTCGGTTGTTGTGCGCGTATTTGCGCATTAAAATTATATACATGTATAGTAAGCACCTGAATTTAATAATTTCTTCTTACTATTTACAAAATTGAAATAGTGTTTAAGAAATGGCTCTCTTATGATGTATAAACATTGACAGAACATGCTAAATATTATATTATCATTAAAATCTATCAATTCATATGTATATATTTTCTAAACAGTCAAAGCTCACTATACGTACTGACGTTTGGTGAAGCTAATATTATTTTATTTCAATCAAGATTTATGGTAAATAGGTATGTAATGGACACATTTTTTTTCTGCTTTATAAATCTTGGTAAGATCTTACTTCTCAATGCTAATTCAAGATATTAATGCATATGCCTAGATAATATTTATTAAATTACAATGTTTTGAAAAAGCTTACACTTTCTATCTATATTTAATAATGTGAAAGCTAAACACCTTCAAACAGATACGCTTTAAAAATGCTTACATGACAGCCAATCAGATGGAATAATGGCATCACATGGGACTCTAAATTCTAAAACACAAGCCAGAACTATTAGAAAAAGATTTGACCCATCTTAATCTATGCCTCAATTATATTTAAATAAGCCATACTCAAGCATTTTGAACTAAGGGTGTGAAGCTTAAATATCTTCACATTTAATCCACTAAATATTATATATATAAATTAACAACGCGAAATCATACGATTTACAACGAAGCAATATTTTTAAATGTGAAGGTAAGCTTCACACTCTTAGTTCAAAATGCTTTAGTCTGGCTTATTTAAATATAATTGAGGCATAGATTAAGATGGGTCCCATCTTTTTCTAATAGTTCTGGCTTGTGTTTTAGAATTTAGAGTCCCATGTGATGCCATTATTCCATCTGATTGGCTGTCACATAAGCATTTTTAAAGCATATCTGTTTGAAGGTGTTTAGCTTTCACATTATTATAATATTATCTTTTTACGCTTAAATTTAATATATTTATATATATTTAAAAAAATAAACTAGTTTTTTAAGGAAATCTGGTGATAAGTGTGCCATAATTTAAATACTAAACATTATTTTAAATGTGTGATAGTTTGAACTGTAAAGGTAACTAAGTTTGAACATTCAGGTATAATGTGGAATCTTACAATTATTTTTAACCTAAGTTGAACTTATTGATGTAATTTTTTGTTAGAAGCAATATTATTATTTATGCATTTCCTATGCTTATATAAATAAGCTGTTAAAACAGAGGCAAAACTCTCTATACAGTAGTGCCACCCAGTGCAAGCCAGAGTAAGCAATGGATTAAAAAAAATTGTGCATGTATTAGATCCCAAGATCTAAGTACAGTGCTCTCAAATTCAAGATGCTTCACTGATGAATTCCAAAAGATAAAAACTAGTCTGAGGACTTTGGATGGAAGGTACTAGACAGTAATTTTATGCACAAATCTTGCATTTCATTGATTTCTCTGGCTTGCCCTGGGTGAAATTATTGTATGAAGAGTTTTGCCTCTGTTTTAACAAAAGTTTACATTAAAAAAATTGGAAGAAAATATTTGAAAATGCCTTCACCAGCAAGAATTCCATGTAATAATAGAACTTGACTAATAGAAGTTCTGATCCTAATGCTCCTATATTTCTACTATGCCAATTCATTAAAAAAGCATGTAAGAAAATAGAAGGTTGCTGTCTCAAAAATAGTATCTTTATTTCATTTTCTTTTTTTCAGTATACATAATATTGAGAATGACATCTTTTTAGGTCTAGACCTTATTGAAGAGAAAGTGTTGTTGAATTTTCAGGTAGCAGATTAGTTGGGACTTCAACTGTTATATATGCTACTCTTGTGAAATATCAATTTGATATTCAAAGTGAAAAAGAATAAGACAAATCTTTCTCACAATTAATGCTGGTAAAGGAAATTCTGATCCAGTAGAAGTGAACAGAACCCCTAGATAATAGCAAAAAAAAAAAGTGAGCCAACATATAACCATGAGCCAACCTATAACCAACTTATTTTTTAAATAATGTATTAATTACCAACAGGACATCTTCTCACTTTCTGAGGGTTTTTTTAAATAAATATTTTAGAAGCACTATGTTGTAAAGAGTACCTAAATACAAAATTTCTGAAAAAATTCTCCAACAGTTTTCATAGAAAAATAGTGAAGGAGAAGTATTATGAACCAGTCTTACCAATTGAGGGCAGGTGCAAATATGAGTAGTTTTTCATCTATTTGTTTCCATCAAAAAATAATTAAATATTCATTTACTGATCAGTTTTGGATAGTTACCTGGATTAGTTACCTGAAAACATAAATCAATGCCTAATAAAAAAGTATTAAATTATTCAATTCTTGAACTTAATTTATAAACATGTTATCAAATACATTACCTTGCATCATGCTTAGCAGTAATTTACACAACTTATTCCAGAGTGATCAATTGTAAAATTTAGTAATCAGTGAATAATAATTTAATTATGTCCTTATAATAGAACTAATTTTTGGTTTATTGCATTTTATGTGGGTGCATTATAAACTAAGTTTTCACAGATAATAACATAAGGCTGAATGCAATTAGTCTGGAAATATGAATATAATTACGTTGCTATGTAGATCACATGAATTACTCAAGTTTGTAGTAGATTACTCTGAAATATAGTAAAGGTAATGAATTATATGTCTAAAATCATAAACTTCTACAGTTTTTAAGAATATGTATATGAAAGAAAATATTTCAATAAATTAAAAAGAATTAATTAGTTTTGTTTGATAATGATAATCACATGTATGCCTAGGATATTGTAATTCTCCTGTAGTTATATTCTTGTAAATGATGAGATACTGGAAAAAGTAAGATAAGTAATAGATATAACATCTGTAGGAATGAAATAAAATCTTCACTGATGATAAAGATCACATTACTGATGTAATAAATTATTGGCCCATCTGATAAATTCAGACGTACGAAATCGTTACCCTCTAGATAATAGTTAAACATCTTTTTGCCAACGAATATATATATATAGTTAACTAGATTGGATATAAAACAGTTAGCTGGGAAGGGACCTTGAGTTTGCTTAGGAAGCGTTATTTATCCTAAGCATGTTTTTATTTGAATCCCTGATGTTTGACAAACCACTGTATAACAAATTTACATTGAAACTAATATTTGGAACCAATTCAGCTAGCTTAATAGCAAGCACGGCTGATTGAAAAGTTATTAATTGAGGAAAATATATAATTTAAATATAATTTTTGTTAAAAAAAAAAAAATCTGCCAATAATAATAAGGCTTGCATTTCCCTAACAGTATATTGCCTTAGCAATTAACCTCCATGGCAACTATGCAATCAATCCATGATACTGTGCATATATATAATAAATATTTTTACAAATTATAAAAATTATTATACATACATTAAATTTTAAATAATAACATTTCACTTAGTCTAAAATATACTAACTTTGATCGTCTTATTCATTCTTTTTTTTTTAATTTTGTAAATTGTTTTAAAATTATGTGCGCTATTGATTAATTATTGCTTAACAAACATTCTAAACATTTTTCTCTCTGTGTATATATATATATGTAGCAACACATACCTTTGTTTCAAATTTATTATAAGTGACTTATCTTATGACTTGAGTTAATTAATATATGTATACAATCCGATCAATCTAATATCTTATCTAATTTAATTAATTATAGAGGTTTTTTTTTTTTGAAAAACAAAAACAACAGAATTTAGATGTGTTTTTTTGTCGTAGCTTTTTTTTTTCAAGTTAAAAAAAAATCACAATCTACGTGCGCCCTCTACAATATAATATTCGAAAGTATTTGAAATTATTGCGTCAATTATTTTTGTTTTTTTTTTTTAATAAAAAATCAAAACATATTTTTAATACTTATAATTTAAATCTGTTCTCATCTGTGTGTATAGGTCTGACGACTTAAAATCTGTTTTAAATGTTATTAAATCACTCTGAAATCTGTGAGAATGACTGCTTCGAGAACAAATATTTTGTATACTCTGATGCTTATTTATATATATATAATTTTTCAAATAATATTTATAAGTAATTGGATGGAATTAAGTTTTCAAATCTATTACTCTATCAATGCACTAAACTAAGGAAGAAATTTTAGTCAAATTAGAATGGCGGTATTTTAAATAACCCCTTCCATATTTAACAAGAATATGATAAAATGAGATGCATTGTGACTTCTTCTTCGGAGTCCGGAATCTCTCATCTACCATGGCCAACTTGTTACCACTTTACCTTCACTTTCCATTCCCTGCCCTAAGTTTTTCCCATATTTTTCTCTATCCTGCTTCATCCCATTTCCATAATATAATCTTTGTCAACTCCATGGCCTTTATATCCAATTCTCCCTTATCTTTCTTCAAACCCTGCATAAAAACCAAAAATTCACTTTCTGTATAATCACTTTGTTTATATTTATCCCCCCCCCCCAACTTCATTATTTGTATCCCTTTCTGCTTGCAAGCATTTGCAGTCAAATAACAGATGCCTAATATTTTCTATGCGATTCTTACACAACTTGCAGGCTAAATTACCCACATTTTTCCATTTATGTGTATATTCACTTGTTGCTAAAGATCCCGTTCAAGCTTTAAACAATAAATTACATTCCTTGCTATTATAATAAATTAACTTACACCCAAAATTACATTTACTTCTATATATATTTAAGCTCCTTTTACTCTCCATACTAGTTCTCGATCTTTTCAACTTACTATTCTTTTAATGCATCTATTTTTCTATTTCATTCCTTGCAACTATTACACTTACAATTCTCCTAACACAATCATCCCACTTTTTGTATGAGTATACTGATATAAATTTTTTATCCAAATCTTCTGCATACTGTATCATCTTTCTCACCCATCTTATTGCCTGCCCTTTACTTATAACCAAATTAAATACTATTTTGGCTTTTCTCTTATTATCCATAAACTGTGATCTACTGAAAATTTTCACTTTACTTTTTGCATCTCTCATATGAAAACTTGTCCATCCCATTTCTCCTTAAATTACATCCTCTGCAATCCATACATTTGCATCTAAAGCATGTCTTCATACTTCTCTTTGTACTTTTTTAAAGTAATCTAACATCCCTTTTGCTTACATATAACACATCGTTACCATATGTTAACCCTGATACTGCCACTCCCATCCATACAATTCTAACTATATCATATATATGAAAGCACTGTTAATATCTTTATTAGTCCTTTTCTTTTCTTTGCTTTATTTATCAATTTTTTCTCCCTTTCATCCAAGCAATTTTTCTGATTACTTAAGATGATTCCCAAATGGTTATACCTATTCCCACACATAACTTTATATTTACCAAAAAAATTAGTTGTCTTCTCTTTCCCAAGTATTAATCATTATTACTTTTGATTTTTCTTCACTAAATTTAATCACCATCTCTTTAGGCATCTTTGTTCATGTCCTCAGCATAACTTCTATATCTTTCCTTCTTTCTGAGCTTAAGAAGATATCATCCACAAATAAAAAAACTCGATAACCTATATACTCCCTTACCACTTATTAATGGTATGTCTATCCCTCTTCCTAGTCTGTCTATTGCTCCCTTTATTTTTCTCAAGTACAACAAAAACAAAATAGGTAACATAAGATATCTTTGCCTTAGTCTCATCCTACTTTTAACTTTAAATGATTCTATACTCCCTAATTGATATGTACAGTAATTATTTTTATACAATCTCTTAATAAGATACACTAACGTTCCAACCATTCCTAAATTTACTAAACTTACCCATAATCTATTTCTATTTACTCAATCATATGCCTTCTCTATATCTATAAAAACTATATATATAATTGGATATCTGTATTTTTACTCATAATTATAAGTTGTGTAACTAGAAATAAACTATCTCCTATATGCCTATCTAATTGAAAAAGTCCTTGCATTTTTCTTACTATATTATTTTCTTCAATCCACTTTGTGATCCCTTCCAGCCACTATATATGTGAAAATCTTATATAACATTAATGTTACTATGATTGGTTGATAATTAATTAACATTCTATGATCCTTATCCTTTCCTTTAAATATTAGCCTTGCTCTTGTATTACTCCAACTATCTGAAAAATCTATCTTCTGTGCCATCTTATTAAAATATGATATTTTTTAAATTTTGCCCTATGTTCTAAATTCATTACCATCTCTGTTGACCATCCATCCAAATCTTTTGCCTTTCACTTTTAAATTCCTTCCCTGTCTCATTCTGTTCATTTTTTTCTAAACCTAATATTTCCATTACTATATGCTTTCATTTTTGTGATCACTCTGTCCCTCACATCTAACATCTTTTCTGTATCCATTATGTATTTATTTAAGATTGTCTCTAATTCTTCTCTAGAGCTACACTCCATTCACTCATCATATAGTAATACTACTTCTCTCTCTTCTACATTTTTAATGTATTTCCAAAAAATTTTACTCCCATCTTTTCCACTTTTATTAATATCCAACAATTTACTATTTAATTTCATTCTCTCTCTATAATTATCATTTTGGCCAACTTCTTTTTTTAAAATACTCTTCCCATTTAACAACTTTTTCATTTTCTTTGTTCTCAATAAGACACATGTTTTCTGCATTCTTTTTTCTCTCTTTTTCACTTTTACTAACTCTCATTTTTTATTACATTTATTCTTCTGAATATTCTCACCTAAAACCCTATTTGCCACTTTTTCTACTTTACCACACCAGTCCTTATATTCTTTCCCAATTGACATTTCCATGGTTTCTTCAACTTTTATTTTATATTTTTCTAACTTATTCTTATCATTCATTCTCCATCTCTATCTTTCCCTATCATTTCTATTACTACTTCCCATCACATTACTAACCATTTCTATTATAAAGAAATTATGATCACTATTACATACTCTCTCTTCATTATCAAACACTTTACTTTTCTGTATTTTATTCATTTCTTTTTTCTCTACAAATAAATAATATATTGTGTGAAATATATTATTTCTAGACCATGTGTATTGTCCCTTATAAATATTTGATAAATTTCCAATGATTAAATTCACTCTCTGATAAAAATTCTTCAAAAGCTGTTGATTATTGTTATGTACATCATCAATTTCTTCAATATGCCCATTCATATACCCTATAACCATTATTCTCATCCCCTTTTTCTTGCAGCTCTGTATATCTTTATCTATTATACTGTATATCTTTATCCATTATACTTTGACTATCTTCAGTGTATATATGCATTATATCCACCATCCATTTTTGTCTTCCTAGCTTTATCTCAAACCACAAATGTTCTTGACATTTAACAGCATTTAAATTTTTTTTTGATGTAATTGCTATACTACCACCTCTTTTTTCTTTTTCTTTTCTATATCAAGTCTTGCTGTATAGGTTCTTTTTCTCGTAGATGTATTTCCACTATTGCTCATACCTCAAACTCTTCATTTTTAACTGCTTTGTTTAATTCCAGCCATTATTCTGGTCTCCTACCACTTTCCATATTTAAATATCCAATTTAAACAATTTCTTTTTTCCTAACTATTCTTTTATAAATTTTTTTGATTCCTTCTTCCCCATTACATTTATAAATAACTTGCTTACCATTGATTGTACAGACTCATTCCCTCTCCACATCTACATTTATATCCAAATCAGCTACCTTTTGTTTATTTTTTAAATTCTGTCCAGTTTTCTTTTTTCTGATAACACTACAACTTAATACCTTATATCCCTTTATAATATTGCCAAACTATATTTCTTTATAAATAAATCTCAATAAAACTTCCAATTCTTTGTTTTGCTAAGTGCAACCCTTCCTTACCATATAAATTCCTCTTCCTAATAAACAAATTCCACATATTCACAAACATAATACAATTTCTCTCACACAAATTTTTCAATCTCTCATTCATAGAACATGCCATATCTAACATACATCTATTGTCGAATTTTCTTTTAATCTTACTCAAATTACTAATTTTATGTATTCATCCATTATTCTCTCTGATGGCTATGATAAATTATTTATCCCTATGATAACATACACATTTCTATTCCCATGATTTTTTACTTTATCTGTAACATCCCTAATTATAGATCCAGGCAGACATATTCTTACATACCTGTTTCTATATTTCCATGCAATTATATATCTCCACATTCTCTAATTAGTGAATCTTCTATCAATATTGTCTCATAGCTTACATTCCCTACATATTCCATAACATTCACTTCCACCGTCTGGATTTTCTTATCTACTTCTTTCTTATCATTCCTATTCAATAATTCCCTTATCTGCTCACACTTCATCTCTAACAATTTTAATTTTGCTTCTACATTCTTTATCTCTCCCTCTATCTTACTTATTCTTTGATTAACCTTCTGTGCAAGCCTTCAGAGTGAATGGAATCAGAAAGGTTTATACATAAAATTCTTATACAACATTCCTAGTCTAATTTCTAGATTTTGGTTTGCATTAATGAAGAGCTTTGGGTTTGTAAACACCACATATAGATCTTAGGATTTCAGCAGCCACCTTTTACCTATTTGGTTAAATACAAAGCTAGGAGGCCAAGATGAAAGCACCATAATGTTTTTAACCTAAGCTCATTCACTTATGTAATAATATACATCTGAACTCATTTCAGCATCTATACATTTTGGTGTCTTTGGTTTTTTCAAAAACTACAGTCAGCATTATCCTATGGACAGGATGGGTATTAAACCTTCAAAACATCACATGTTCACCAATTCATATGCTTACACATGCTATTAATTAGAATAGCAAACTTTCCACACAGTATTGCTACCAAATCCAAGGCTCCTCACTGATACGAGCTAGAAACTAGTCTGGGGGTGTTGGATGAGTAGGCACTAGATATGGATTTTATGCACTGACCTTCCTACAACCATTGATTATGAAGGCTTGTACTTAGTGGCACTACTGTATGGAGAGTTTGGTACTCTTATTAACAGCATTTTTAGGCATACCATCAATGATGTTTTGATGGTTTTATATCTATCCTACCTATAGGATATTGGTGACTGTGATTTTTGAAAAACCAAAGACCAAAATGTATAAATACTGAACTGAGTTTAGATCTATATGATTATATAAGCAAATGTGCTTGAGTTGAAAACATTTTTGTGTTTTAATCTCACGTTCCTAGCTTTATTTATTAACCACATAAGTAAATTGTTCTGCTAAAGGATTGCATGATATTCTGAGATCTAGGTGCAGTCCTCTGAAATCCAAGGCTCTTCATTGATGAAAACCACATGCAAGAAATTATTCTGGGGATGTTGGAGGGGTAGGTAACAGAGGCTAATCAAAAGATTAAACTTTGAGTTCCATGTTTACCTTTCTAAATCCTCTGTGCTTAACCTCTCATATGATTTAACCTGTTATATTTAAGGAGTCTTTCATATCATCAATGCTTTTCCATTTGTGTTTGTTTGAATATGTTTTTCATTATGTCTAACCATAAATTTACTACTTTTTTTTTTTCAAAAAAATTTAGAAGGTTAAACTGAATTAAAATTTGTTTAATAAAATTGAAAGGTGTATGTAATTAATTAATGAAGATCTATCTGAACAATAATATTTAAAATACAGACACTCTTCATATATCTGGAGCCTAATTGTAAATATAGAGGATTTGAACTCAGACTTTCAAACACCTTTCAACTATCCACTCTATCTCATATACTGATACATATGATCACACATATGTGGAAAAGATCAATAATCACCCATATATGTATTTCATGCTGAACCAGCACTCATCAGTTGATTCATATTACTATCTCTCACACATATATGTAATCAGTGCTCAACTTATATTAAGATAGCAAATCTTCATACTTTAGTGGACAGGCTTCAATCTACTCCAATATCCAACTCTTCAGTGATCCATATCATTGAAAAATCTGATGATGGAAAGCCACAATCTCATGCTGATGCCAATATTGTTGTCTTAATATAAACTGAGCACTGATTATATATATATATATGTGTGTGTGTGTGTGTGAGAGAGAGAGAGAGAGAGAGAGAGAGAGAGAGAGAGAGAGAGAGAGTGAGAGAGATAATAATCTGAACCAACTGATGAGTGCTGGTTCAGCATGAAATACATATATTGGTGATTATTGATCTTTTCCACATGTGTGTGATCATGTGTATCGGTGATATGAAATAGTGTGGATAGTTGAAAGGTGCTTGAAAGTCTAAATTCTGAAAAATAGTAATAATAATTTAATAAAGATCTGAAAAACACATGTTTTATGTATTAAAAATTAATAGAAATTTAATATATTTTTAATGAAATATTCACCCATTGAATTAATAAATATTAAAATAATCATAACTGTTTGAGCAGTCATGTGACCTATCTAGTGGGAGATTAAATATCTAACAATTACTCTGAATAGAATTTTATTAATATTACCAGATGTATCATATCTTGTAATGGCTATTGTTTTTTTAATTGGTTGCTTTAACAATTTTTTTAAGAACTAATGTAAATTACACAAAAGATTTTAAATGTGAGAATTGTACACCAATCTGAAAGATTTTATTTTGACTTCTATTATACACTATTCAAAAATAAATGTAAACACATTACTGTAGCATATAGTTTTCCCTCCTATTAAATATCACATTCCAAGCATGAATTTAAGTAATGCAATCATATTTTTTTCCTGATTTAAATATTATATCTCTGTAGTTAAAAGCACATATACAGATATTTTTCCCAGAGTTTTTTTTTTTATTAATAGGCGAATTACTTCATCACATAAACATAATAATATGCTAATCAAAACTAAATCAAAATAGACAGTGCTATAGAATCTATTTTTCTCCCTTCACTAAATGTCACATTTCAAACATGAATTTATGTACTGTAATCACAATTTTTAGTGATTTAAATATTACACTTCTGTAGTTGAAAGCACATTTATTGCTCTATTTCTGAGTGGAATAACTTCTTACACATAAATATAGCGTTTGTTGATTTATATGTTACATTGGACAAACATTTATACATTCACTAATCATACAAGAGAGAAAATAGGAATTTTATATATAAGTTTATTATTTATTGTACTCGGCTTACAATTCCAAAATCTTAAATGAAGTTACTTTTTTTTATGTTTTTTACTGATTATCGTAAAGTGATGATTTATCTGAGTAACGGTTCATTTACGTAATCATTTATTTTTACCTATCTATGAAATATAAATATTCAAATGGACTTATGCTTGAGTGTTCATAAGAAGTTTGCCACAAGTGACAGCACTGAAATCCATCTTAGGATTCCCTATTCCAGATTCTGACATCTGGCCTTTGTCTAAACCACATAACACATACTCACTAAGTACCCATTCATCTCTTTCTCTATATTTATTATAACCATAGTTGATAGTAAAATATAACAAAATAAAAAAATCAGTTCTCATATTAAATTCTCTGAGATTATTAAAAAAAAATTTAATATTAATGCCAGCACATAAAAAAAGTGCAAATAGCATCTATTTTCAAATTCAGCATTGGGTGTTAAACTCAGTTTTGTAAATATCTAAAATTTTCCACAAAATGTCTAATTCGTAAATATTTTTCAATTATGTGATGCTTTGTAAAAATAATAATAATAATTGACAATGTCATGTGAATCCATCCTCTCGTCTATAATTGCAGATGTACTAACTGTTTTATAGAATATTTTTTTAAAAACTTTTACATTTCCTAAAATTCTTCATGATGACTGAGGATCATAATGCAATTTTCAAATTTTATCAAGGGAGGCGAAAGATGCATTGTATATCTAGAAAAGCTGACCCATGACTAACATTATTAGTTAAGCTTGATATTTTGAAGAAAAGAAGTATGTATCTTGTATTAAAAAAATGTGTTTGCGTTTTTGAAACAATACACACACTCATTCGTATATGTGGAGAGAATTAGATTTAATTATTATCATGCGAGGAGGGAAAATTTAACCTTTGTACTCTTCACGTTTAGTGCTTTGTCTCCCTATCTCATCTGTCAGTAATGATAGTTTGAGTTCCTTTTCTTAAACTTAGAAGCAGTTCACGGTAATTTTTTTATTCAATAAATATCTTTTTTTTATATTTGAATTAACAAAATAAATTTTAACAGCATATATATATATATTAAAAAACAAACAATATGTATTAGGTGTTGCTTCAATCAGAAAATTCTAAACAATTAATATGTATACTCATATATAGATTTACGGCTTGGAAATATTTCCTGAGACGGTTTACATTTTATTTCATCTTGTGAAAAAATGTTTTCATCTGCATTAAATCTGTGAGTGATTTGAAAAAGTGTTTATATAATTCGAATATTATATAATATTCATTGAAGTCAAATCATTTCATAGATGCCCTGCTCGATTTAGTACAGTAGAAGAATGGCATCGCAGATGCCTTGCAAACAAGTAGTTGAATGAACGCAGTTGTGAGTTTGCTTCCCGGCCGATGCTATGACATATGAATAAAAGAAAGAAAAAAATGATTCACAGTTCATAGTTCCAGCTTCATTTCTGCCAGTGGAACTCCTTATAAACTCCTAACAAATAAATCACTTTAATATTTTTTACTCTAGCCAATGTAGATGTCTTTGTTGCTGCAGGGTCTAAAATTAGTATTTTCTTAGAAAGTAAATTGTATTGGGTTACCCTATTTTACATATAAATTAATTATTAGGTGAAATCATTTAAGAGCAATTTTAATAGTTGATAAGTATAAGCTTTCACACTTTACCTGAATCTAATTTGTTATATATTATGTGAAACAATGACATTCATTATATAACCTTGTAGTGTGGTGGTGAGTACATTGGCATGCCATATGAAAAATCTGATTTATTGCAAATTTAGGTCAATAAATTTTGTATTACAAACATATTTAGGATTTGACTTGATATTTAATCACCCTGTGTTGTTTTTGTATATGAGCATAATAGCTACTATTATCCAAAGAGTAATGGATTCAGGCTTATCTTTGTTTGATTATAAAAAGAGCAGAGACTATAAGCATAAAAAAACAAATATAGTTTGTTGAAAGCCTATTTACTTATATGTTTATAAAACAATGTTTTATCTTTGTTTTTGGTGATGTTTGATCTTATCGATTTTACATTGTTGGTCTCAGCTGACTTTATAATATTCTTCATTAATATTTATTTTGATTGTTTTATTTATTTATGTTTATCATGTTCAATTGTCATCTTAAGGTCAGGTAGAGATAACTAAGCAATAAGGTAATATGACAGAAGACCATCTATCATTAGAAATTAATGTTGTTTACTAATATTCATCACTTTTTTAAAGCTACTTCAATTTAGAGCTTCATCAAAACTTTAATAGGCTTTACAATTGCAAAGATGACCTAATATAACATGTAATAAGTCTTATACATTTTTGGTTGATATTTTATATTTATTTGTAAAATCAAGTTTCAGGTAATAAAAAAAAGTTAATATTTATGTTTTCAGTGTTAATGCGAAATTTGAAATTATTAGAACTGACAATATTTTTAAAATTTCGTATATAGGAAGATAAATACAGATAAAACCAAACATTGTTTCAAATGTTCATTATTTAAATTATGTCTGGCTTTTACCTAATAATTTCTATATGCAAATATGCAATTTCTGATAAGTATGTTGAGTAAACATTGATAAAAAAATATTTCTTCTTTGCATACTTTCAAATTTATTCGATCTAAAGCTAATCATTATTTGATGTGCATCAAACCAATGTGCTATTTGATTTGAATTATTTGTTATTTAAATTATTTCAGATGATTAACAATAGAAACATAAGCTCGATTTTACTAAAACATTTAAACCCTGATTTAATTTTCTATTCAATTTTACAGGTTCATCTTCAAAAACATTCAATTCCTAATTAAACATTAAGAATGAAAAAAATAATATTGACTTATTTTTTACTTTTCACTGAAAATATCATTCAGCATTCTGCAAAGTTTATTGCAATCGTGAAGTGGTAGTTTCTGATTCTCAATACCCATGGTTTTAGCCCCCAATTCTGTCATTCTTATACTTGAATTTTTTATAAATTCCCAAACAATAAACTATTCAGTTATTGTTAATATTTAGTGTTTATTTTAACACATGTGAATATTTATATACATATTGAAAACAATGAAGGGACTTATAATGAGTAACACATCTGCTTGTCATTTTGTCTAGATAAAAGTTGGATTTCCGATAGATTAGGATTTTTTTTCATGTATCTGGCTTATAACCAGTCTAATTAGTTATCCTATACTGATGAGTAATAAATATCTAGTTGTTCTCATTTAGTAGATAAAACAAAGCCATCAAAACATAAAACTCTTCAGGAATTAGTAGATGCTTTTTTTTCATCGTTTTCTTTATGTGAGCTTCTGGAGAAGTCGAAAGTCTTTGCGAGGAGGGAGGGGCAAATACTGCTTACATTGTATTTTCTATATATATTGTTTATATTGTCAATGAATAATATTAATTTTGTAATATTATTACATTTAATGATAAATAGCCCAAACATTTTGATGACGTTTTTTCTCAAAATATATATATCTCAAAATATTTTTTTAAATATATTTTAATTAATATGATCATTTTAAATTTATTTTTTTACGCTATCAATCATATGTCTGTTTAATTGCTCATATTAAAGTAATTGCTATTAACGATCTTGATATAATTCTTACAAAGATTATTCGCTTGATTAGAAATCAATATCCATTATTAATTATGTGAGATAATTTGGTCGGTTGTCAGGATGTTATTTCAAAACAACGTGTTTGAAAATTAGAAGTTCTCAACAAGTCTTTAAAACTTTTTTATCTTCTTTCCCATCATAATTGTACTAAATAATGTCTCCTTTTTAAATACACCAATCGTTATTAACCCTTAGAGTTGCATTCAAAATTTAGATAGGTAAAATATCGTTTTACTTATTTAGCTTTTCACATTTTATACATGTATAGAAAGATTGTTTGAGGGTGATAAAGAAAATGTATTATAATCACAAGTCAATAATAAACTATATTTTAATTATAATTACCATTAGTCGGCCGGCCACCTGTCAAGCTCGAGCGTAGTTGAAACCAAAAAATTTTTTAAACTTTGAAGATAAAAGTTTTTTGTTTTTTTTTTAACCCATTTTATTATTTACCTAGATTGCTACATAATTGCTTATTAGTAAAAATTTTGGGTAAAATAATTTGTTTTATATAAGTCAAAAGATTTCTATTTATCCTACTATAGCTAATAATAACTATATATTCATTTTAGTAACTAATAATTCGATGAATAGTTTGGTCAGTTTGATATAAATAATTAAAAAAAAAATCTCAGCTAGCTTGCAAATTTCCATATTTCTGGAAAATATTAAATTTTATGTAGATGTGATTGCCAGGTGATGGATATGCTAACTACAATACCAAAAGGTCAATTATTTTCATTATTTGCACATATAAAATAGTGAAGTCCATATTTTTAAATAAACCAATAGAATATAAGTAATCTGTTGTCAAGGCAACATTACAATTTCCAGTAATAAATTAAAAGCTCATTTACTATCTAAATGTAGTATTGTATTGACAACATATTGCTTATATTCTATTGTATTTTTTATAGTTGAGGGCTGTGATGTGTACCTATAATAATCAAGTAATTTGTTTCACTTATCGTTTAATTTTATATATATCAGAATTACTCCAAATTTATAACTCAACCAGACTAGCCAAGAAATTAAACTCTAAATCACCACCAATGGTTTCATTGCTACAAGCAGACTTCTCAAGTGTAAAAAACTACAAAATAACAACATACTTAAACTAAACATTACCCACAATTCCACTTACTTTTCATTTACCCTTAATATTAAAAGAACTTTTTAATAAGTTAGTTGCTTCAGAATTATAAATTTTTAATAATAGTTTCTTTAATTCTTCTTTATTTCATTTCTCTCAAAGAAGACAACCTTTGCTACATCAAAATTAATATTGTGGCCTGTATTTTTTACATGAATATATAAAACAGAACTAAGATACTTATTTCTAACTCTACTTTTATGTACTTTTATTTCATTTAAGTTCAAACTACTCTGTTCTATATATACATTCTTACAAAAACAATTTGTGAAGTAATGTATATTAACCCTTGTTTTTGTAAGAAGCTATATTTAGGACAGAGTAGTTTGAGCTTAAATGAAAGAATAAAGTTACATATCAGTAGAGTTAGAAATAAATATCTTAGATCTGCTTTATATATATATCTATAAAAAAGGTATAGGCCACAATATTAATTTTGATGAAATTAAGGTTGTCTTCTTTTAGAGAAATGAAATAAAAAGAAGAATTAAATAATTTTTAGTATTAAAAAGTTATAATTCTGAAGCAATTATACTTATTTAAAAATTCTTTTAATATTAAGAGTGGATGGGAAGTAAATGGAATTGTGGGGAATGTTTAATTTAGCCATGTCATTATTTTGTAGTTTTTTATACTTAAGAACTCCGATTTGTAGCAATCAAACCATTGGTAGTGATTAAGAGTTTACTTTCTTGACTAGCCTGGTTGAGTTGTGAATTTGGGGTAATTTTGATTATTTATTGACTAATTTAGCTGTATGCTTTTAATGATTATATATATATATATATATTGTAAATTCAGAGTATCACTGTAACTTGGCTATTTTATCTTTAAAAAAAATATAAAAAAACTTATTGGCCTTTAATTTTTATAGTTAAGCAAGTATTTTCATCAGTGTCATTGGTTGCATAATATAGAATATAATCATTATTATGTTTATATTGTCTTTCATACTAACGTTTATGAGAAATATATAATATTATAAACCATTTTGAATGGCTTTCCAAGCAGATTTTTATTTTTTTGATTTTTTTAAAACGTGGTGATCCAATTTTGGTTAATAAATTTTAATAAATCCTTAAAAGTAATGGAGTTTATTCTAGGGTTTTTTGTTAAGTTTTAGTGGTTTTGTGGTGAGATAATAATAGGCTGCAATATATTAACTCAGATTGATCAGTATAAAAGCCCTACTTATAAAAGCCACACATATGTTTAAAATTTGTAATATAAATTTACTGAGAGTTATCATTACATCTCATAAAGAACCATATTATACTTTTATAAAAAGGTGGGCTAAAAATTTGCTATAATAATCTCTAGACAATACTTCCTTACATAAAGTAATTTTTTTCTGATTATAAATTCAAAGGTAAAAACATGACAACAGCTTATTTATTTTATGGGTTAACATTTACTCACATCTTGGAGGGTACCACTTGTTGAGATACTAACAAAGCCATTGACATTACAACCATACCCCTATATAAATTTAACCAATCCATTTATGGCTCAGGTTCAAACTCAACCACAAGCATGATTTTCTATTTTTTTTTCTTTTTTTAATCAGTCACACAGATATATAATGTATAAACAGTCATAAGGATAAATAATAGTTTAATAGAGAAATTATCTTGTAATAAAAATTATGTTTTATAGCAATATATATATATATATATATGATCACAGATGGAGCTCTACCAATAGCCCACTCAAGCTTGTCAATAAATGCTGAGAGAGAATCGAAAATAAATTATCTCTTTCAAATTGTCCCCGACCTTTAAACCATGGTTTCATGCTAATTGGCAATCGTCAGTAAAGGGTAGGAGGACCTAGAAACTAGATCTAGGTCCTCCTACCCTTTACTGACTATTGCCAATTAGCATGAAACCATGGTTTAAAGGTCGGGGACAATTTGAAAGAGATAATAGTTTCTAGGTCCTCCTACCCTTTACTGACGATTGCCAATTAGCATGAAAACATGGTTTAAAGGTCAGGGACAATTTGAAAGAGATAATTTATTTTCGATTCTCTCTCAGCATTTATTGACAAGCTTGAGTGGGCTATTGGTAGAGCTCCATCTGTGATCATAAAATGCAAGCTATAGGCAGGTTGAAATTTTTTTAACTTGTTTATGTTTATCATATATATATATATCATCACCATCATCAACTATTATCAATCCACCACAAAATGAAGATCTCTCCAAGTAGTGTCCTTTTTTTAATCTTTAGCCTCTCTTCTTCACATCATCCCTGCACATTTTTTTATTTCATCCATCCATTTCATATGTGATTTTTTCTGAGTATTTTACAATCTCTTGGAATCCAGTTTAAGATTTCAATTGACCATCTATTATCATCTCTTTTAGCAATATGTCCAGCCTAACTTCACTTCAATCTTTTAATTCTTTCAATGATATCAGTAACACCTATTTGTTCTCTTACCCATGTATTGCATTTTTAATCTTCTCTTGTTCTTTCTATCATGCATCTCTCCATACTTTTTGAGTGGTCTAAATTTATTGTACTTTTCTTCTATTAAGTGTTCAAGTCTCCAACTAAGTTTAATTCTATGATTAATTTCATACATTATGTTTCCATCTGTAGTAATAATCTGGCCAAAGTATTTTTAATTGTTAACTTTTTCTAATTCATCATAATTAATTTAATGTTCATGTTTTGAGAAAATCCATTGAACATTATGTTAGTCTTTTTAACATTTACCTTTAGTCCTTTCTTACTTTCATCTGATAACTCCTGCAACATTTCCTGAAGCTCTGAAGTATTATATGAAAAAAAAAACAACTACATCATCTACAAAATCTAAATGACTTAAATAATCTCAATTTATTTTTACTCCTTTAGCTTTCCATTTTAATTCACAAAATACTTCTTGCAGCACTGCTGTAAAACGTTTTGGAGATATGGATTCACTCTGTCTTACATTCTTCTTAAAGCTAAACTTCCTAGTGTCATTATATAATCTAATAGTTGCTGTTGCATTTTTATAAATATCCTTCAAAATATGACAATATCCTGAGTGTATATTTTGATGATCCAATGCTTTACTCACTCAAGAAATGCTTATAGAATCAAACGCATTTTCATAATCTACAAATCCAAAGGATTATGGCAATTTTTATTCATTGATCTTTTCTATAATTTCTCTTAATACTTGCATATGATCTGCTGCACTAAAATCACTTTTAAATCCAGACACTCATCTCTACCATTCTATATGTGGCCGCACATTATGATTAAATATTTCAAACAGACAGATAACGATATGTTCAAAGTTGATATTTACAAATAAAATTTAAAAAGTGTTAATTGAATAATTTACAATATAATACAATTGCATAAAAAAATTATAAATTGACTTGTTTTAAATCTATGAATGTATTTATGTGCAAAAAATATATTACTTTTAATAATATTGTTGGTATATTTAATAAGTCACGCATTTTATATGATTTCTTTTTTTTATATAATTACTAGTTAGTAGTTTTTTTATATGGAGGCAATTATGTTTCAACGAAATATGCATTAAAGTTGAGTTCAAACTGCTTTCTGGAATGTATTGTTATATATATGTTTCGTTTTGGTTTTTGGTAGATTTGAGTTGCTTGGGTTTTTCTTAACTTAATACATATATATTAGAATTTTCTTATCTTTATGCTTTCTGAAAATCTTTTTTTTCTCTATTTGTATAACAACAAGTAATTTCGAATCTCCTTTGATAAATTGTTAATTAGAAAGACTAAATTTCTCTTACTTTTGCTATTAAATTATTCACCAAAATGACAAAATTCAACAAAATTATGTCAAGCAGTGATAACCGTATATATATATATATATATATATATATATATATATATATATATATATATATATATAACATAAGATGCACCGCTTATAAAACATAATTATCAGTTGTTCATTATTTTAAAATGATATAAATTATACTTTAAAATTGAATCATTGTATCTTCCTTCAAGCTTGTATATAATTTTTAATTAATAAACTTTATTTTATGTAATATATATTAAAATCATATCAATTATATTTTAAAAGAAAAATATTGTCTTGCCAAATTTTTCCATAGTATTTCTGGTTATACTTTAGGGCATATAAATATGTATTATACTATTCTATTATTATTTTTAGAGCATTATATTTTTTATTGTCGAAAACTGTAGAAAAGTGAGCAAGCCACATGGTTCCAATAGTGAGAATAATTTTTATGATATTGTATGGATTAAAATTTTTGATATTTTTTTCAAGCAGTTTTTTTAGATTAATTATTTTTTGTGAAATACAAAGTATCTTAAAGATGAAAAGTATGGATATGGTTCAAAAATGTGTGTCAAATCTTCTGGATATCTATTACACAAGATACATGTAGAACCTAGATTTAATTTAAAATGGTTAATGAGGAAGGTTTTCATAGGAATTGTGTTGAGTAATAAATTATGCAAAAATTTTAG
Source organism: Epiperipatus broadwayi (assembly GCA_028023455.1). Classification (NCBI taxonomy): domain Eukaryota; kingdom Metazoa; phylum Onychophora; class Udeonychophora; order Euonychophora; family Peripatidae; genus Epiperipatus; species Epiperipatus broadwayi. The sequence goes on along the minus strand of JAQFVV010012663.1, from coordinate 18,515 downwards.
ACATGATTGAGGAAAACACATATTTTGGAATCCGATTAAAGTTTTGGCAAATTGAGAGAATTGACCATATATATCTGTCAGGATATATAATTTTTTTTATCTTTAAATTAAACACCAATTTAAAATTTGATGTCATAATTGTCCAACAGATCTGCCTGCTTGATAGTGTGATTGGGGAAAAATGATTTGCATAGAGAAGTTGTTCAAGAAATTTTATAGATGGAAGAATGACTTTGATGATTGGATTAACTGTTGTTGCAATGTACATCTTAGCTCTGATATAAGATACAAATGATTGAGGACATATTAGATTAAGATTACCTTTTCAAATAGAAAATAAGCACTTGTAATTGATAGAAGATATGATGTTGATTCCCAAATATATGATTTTATTGTAGTCATGATATTTTTAACAATACTCATTAAAAGATGCATCCATGGACTACAGTAATTAAGATTAACATCCAGAATAGCATTAACAAAATAAACTTTTACTCTAGGGTAAAGCAATTTTGTGCAGAAAGCTTTTATTTTTGTATTGAACTTGTTTATGATCAGATGATGGCTTGGGTTTTGGATAAGTTAATTGGGATTCTGAGAAAAATGAGTGTGTACCAGTGAAGAATAAAGGTATATTGTGACCTGTAGATATCTGCACATGGATGAATTACAAACTTGTATTGTGGATCCTGTTAGGTTTCAAATTTGTTCAGACAGAATATGAACAATGAAAGGAATATTTTATAGGTCTTGGAAGACTATCAGGATATCATCAACAAAATATATCACTTTAACAGTAATATCAAGATGAGGAAGAAAGATACCTTTGGAGCACTGCTCAATTTCTTTGTTCATGGGATCTATACATATGTGTGTATGATTTGCAAATAATAGTGAAGCAAATGGTGAGCCTTAGGGAATACCTTGGAGATTAGATATGTGATGTTCAAGTGAACAAAGATAAAAACATTAATGTGGGATGGGCTAATAGCAAAAATTTGGATAAATTGATAACTAATTGTAGGATGAAAGATGATATAAAATATAAGAGAGGAATGGTTTATAAAATTAGATGTAATTTTTGTAATATGGTTTACTATGGCCAGATGTCAAAGCAATTGGGAGAAATAGCTAAAGAACACAATGATGCTATTGCTAGGAAAGATGATAGATCTGCATTATATGTTCATTATTTGAAGTATGGACATAAAATAAATTGTATTGATAATATAAGTGTTCTTGATTATATTAAAAATGTTAATAGATGTAAAATATATGAAACAAACTACATCATGTATAATAAAAACAACTGTATGAATATATACAAAACATCCATTAAGTTAAATAATAAGTGGTTAATGGATAAAGAATGGATAGTTAATTAATTAATATATGTGGATATATATCCATTCAGTATATATAATAGAGTAATTTTGTAGTAGAATTGAGGGTAAAAAATCACAAAATAGATCGTGCTAGCTATCCATTCATTTATCTTCTCTCATGTATTGATATAGATCTCGCTGCATGTGCTTTAAATCGTGGAGACATATTGAAAAAGGGCAAAAAACATAATTTGCTGAAAAAGGTTTTTTTATAATGATTTTATAATTTGTAGTCTTTGTTGCTTGTATATATGTATTTTTAAACATATTTGACTGTTATAATACTTATATAGAATGTGGGAAATAATATAATTTAGATGCTATAATTATTAACTGAAATAAGATTATTTTTAAAGAGGTGTGTGAATGTAAATGCAAAATTTCATAAAGAATTTATTGTTTTGAGATGTAATAAATTTTGAAAAAAATTTATGTTACAGTTAATAGAAGATAGATGATAATCAACTGCTTTAAGAGTATTTTTAAGTGTTTAAGAAGTTTTATATCAACATTGGTTCCAGATACAAATGTATTTTCTCTCAACAGAATTGAAATATTATAAGCATAAAGGTCAGTTAAATTTGCTTAATTTACTGTAGTTTTTGTTAGCACTGAAAGATTAGGGATTACTTCTATAAGCCTAAATACCATGGAGTTTTGGTTATAAAAACGGTTAGATGTTTATCTTCATTTCGCTGCTTATGAATAAGGAGTTTTGCATCATTGAATTTTGTTATAGCTTGAAAAGTTGAATTGATGCCATCAATACATTGTTTTATAAGGTTATTTGAATGATAATCTTTTAAAATTGATCAGAACAACAATTGTTTAGGAACCTTTTTAGTAGTGTCCATAATTTAATTGAAGCGAGATTCTGCAGCCGATAAAAATAATTACTGGCAATTAATATATTAGACATATCAATACTTAAATTCAATAGAAATTTGTTTTGAATGTTAATTTATAAATTGTTTTATTTTGAATGGTACTTTTCATGAGAGTTACACAAATATGGTAAGAGAATGAAACATTAGACAGGTGAATTGAAGTTATGATATCAATAGAGAAACAAAAAAGAGATCAATGAGAGAAGATCCTTGACCTCATTATTGGAGGATAGAGTAATACTAGTAGTATCAAGGCCAGTTAGTTGTGCTTTGGTTTCAAAGTGGATAATAGACCATTATTGAAGCAATTAAAATCACCATATATGATTGTTATATAAGACTTATATAGGATTTTACTTTGGGCAATGAGGAGAGTATTTATAATGTCTTTTGCTTTTTGGCATAAACATATTGCTGTAAGATAGTATAAATGTGACTGAAAAGTAGGGGAAATAATGATTGCATGAATATTATTTTAATCTTGTCAGTGGAAGTTGTGTACTAATTAGAACACCTACTCCTTGTGCTGCTCTTATATTGACTTTATGTAAAAATATGTATTTATTGTTAGAGTGTTGATTGATAAAGACATTTTTGTTTCTGTAATGACAAAAATATCAGCATGATGATTGCTTAGAAATTGACATAGCTGTATAATTCTATTGTATAACTTATGATCTTGCATATTTATTGTGGCTAATTTTATGCTTGATATATTATGTTTTGAAGAGATAAAATAACACTTTTTTCCGGCATGTTTCATGTCAGAATCAAGTATTGTAGCTCTTTTATTATTTTCATTGGCAGAGGAAGTAATTTTACTAGGTTCTTCACAATTTGGTTTTATTTTTAGTTCTGGATAATTTTTAGTGTATGTAGTATTTTGGTTATAACACAGAACTGAACTCTGTGTATAACTATTGCTCAAGTCCATACATTCTTGTAAATGATTATCAATAAGTGAATTTTGAGATTGATTCTAATAGCATCCATGTATGATGGTATATCTGTTAAAGTATTACTGGTGCTGCATCCTTGCCTGGATTGTGTTACATCCAATTCTTGATAGGCTGTACTTGTGAATTGTATTGCAGGTAGGGTTTTATGATAACTTATGTCTAAGGTTGGCATACTATTTTTAGAAGCCACACTAGCACATGAAATTCTTTTTATGATTATTATTGCACAAGTGACCAAATCTGTCAATTTTGCCACAATTGTTGCAATTTCCAACATTGCATTGAGAAGCAGTATGTCCAATTCTGGATCATTTGAAGCAAATGGGTTTGTCAGTCCTTAATACTAACTATAATAGGATTTTATCACATAAAAATACAATGTGGAAGTTCATTGGATACATGTTCCTCCTTCATTTTTAATGTGATCTTCCAAGAGTTAGTTGGAATTTCAAATTTTATGTTTGGAGTAAGTTCTGTAATAGATTTATAACTTGAGCAATTTTAGCTATATTTTTTTTGTAGAATTCATGTGAAATCAAGAGGAGCATGTATGATATGACCATATACAATTGGATTTGAATTTTTACTTATATAATTTATTTAAAATTTACATAGTTATTTATATTCTCTGCATCTTTGTGCTATTGTTTTAAAAATATTCTAGGGTTATAAATTATTTTGCTGAGAAAGTAGCTGTTGATTTAATGGCTTTGATAATGTTATATTCCTAGAGCTCTTCTAAATAAGTGAAGGATGAGATAATACTGGTTGATTATCTAATAAATCATAGTTTTGTATCATGCTAATAATTGATATGGTAGGTGAGAGACTATTTGCAGATAACTGTCACCACTAATCATTTAATTTACTGAAAGATGTATGTTTAGTCTTATTGGTTTCTTTATTGATTTTAATAGATTTTAAATCTAAAAATTTTGTACTGTTACTAGAACTAAATGTTGAATTTGTTACTTGTTTTCAACATATTTTTTTTTCTTTTTGTTTTATTTTTGAGAGTTACAGGTAGTTAATTACAAATGAAACACTACTATTGTTGAGAAACATTAGAGATTTAAATTTTCATAGCATGTTTTGTGCATTAAAAAATTGTAATACTGAATGTGATTTCATTAGTATTCCATTCGCTCAGCCCATGCACCATTTTTCTGGATAACTTCAATGTGGGCTATTTTTTCTGAGATTGATATAGGTTTATTATTGTTATTGGTTTTCATAACATTTTTCTTTAAGTCTTTTTTACTACATTCTCTATCTATTTTAACTTCATATAGAGCATAAAGATGGTTGGCAGTTTTTTTCGTATTATCATTATTTTTGTTTTACCTAAGATTTTTGAATTTTTTACCTTTTTACAAAATGCTTGGATTTTTAGTTGACTATTTGATTCTAAATTTGCTGTAAGTAGATTTATCAGAGATTATGCTCATATCTGAAAGTCTATTGTATCATACTTTAATTATCTTTTGGGACCTATTAATATCAACAGCTATTAGTAGCTACTCAATTCTAAGAATAAAACTATTCGTAATAAATTATATTTTCCCCCATAACTGCCCAATTAAGCTTTTACATTGGAAGCCATGTTAGGTTTTTTTTTTTTACATTTATATTTGATTTTGTCATATAAAGGTCTTAATGTCAATGTCCTCCTTTAAAATATTTTTTTTGAAAATTATTTAATTTCAAAACAAAAATAAATACATTTTAACAGTGTTTTTAATTTAATAAACAAATCAAATTTCTATTATAAATATATATATAAACAAATAAATGATATCTTTATTTTTCTAGTATTACTGCCAGGTTTGTATAACTAAATTATTTATAGATTTATTTAGCGAAATAAATTTAATAACATTTTCTCATTTTTAAATTTAAATATTTTTGTCACATCAAATGGTTTTTAAATGATGTGTCTATAATAATTATATATTTCATAAAACAACTTTCTTTAAACATGATGAGAAAATAACTCTTTTCAATATATATAATATGGTAGTTGTTCAGCAAATATTTATTTAAATATTATCAATTATTTAATAAGTCAATTGGCATTCATCCAAATAAGTGGTTGAATGTTGCAGCTTCACTCAATTGACCCAACTAAGATTTTTTTGATTTATATGATATAAGAATATTTAGTAATCTATCACTCTAATCACTTATTAAAGTAACTTTCTTAAGGCAAATAATTGAGTTTCTTTAAAAAAATACCAAAACTATTATAGATAATTTTAAAATTATTTTTCTATATAATACAGAGGCTTCTCATTCATCAAATTTAGTTAATTCCATAAAAATTACATTAATATTAAAATAATGAACAATGGAAATTATATTAATAATATTTAGTTGCTGCAAAGGCATAATAACACTGTGATATTTACTTCTACATACAAATCAGAGAATACAAACATTTAATGCAAGAATATTTATATTGTACTACATTGTACGTATATAAAGAACATAAATATAATAAAAAAGTAAGCACAAAGTTTTATATTTTATGTCAAAAATAAAAAGCAAATTATAAAATGATAAAATCCAGAGTTACCATTTACTACTTCTCATCCCTTTTATTAATTTTAAAGAGAAAAAAAAGTTGAACGTTTAAAAGGAAAAGGCAATAAATATTGGCTTTTTTCTTTCTCCATTATTTAAAATTATTCATATTTATTTTTAATTACATGAATGTGTCTTTTTAACATTTATTTTCAAGATTTTAGAATTTTGATAAGTTAAAGATGGTTTCTATTTTGTTTTCTTGTTTTTTAGTCATTGTATGAGTATTATGATTTAAACTTTTACTTTTTAAAGGCTAAAAAGCTTGTCTCATAAGCAGTACTTAAAATTTATTTTCAGGAAGAAATTTTAAATAAAAAGAAAAATTAAACATTGTTAAAAAGAATAGGATAAAACATTAACAGCAATAATAAAAGCAATATATGTTCAAATTTTAAAAAAAAACTCGATTTTTTTTAGCATATAAAAGATATTTTTCTAAATTTAAATTTCCATCAAATTTTTATCTGCAGAATATTTTTTATTTCATAATTTTGAATGTGGATTTTTGTTTTCAAATGATTATTATTTATATTTTACAACAGATAGTTTTCCATATAATTTTGTATGGTGAGCAATCTTTGAAAATCACTCCCACATGTTTTGTTTAACTTCTTTAAGCTTGAACAAAAGGGAAAGGATTTGATTTAAGCCAAGAGAGATTTCATCAGCTTGTTGCATATATGATGCACAAAAAGAATGCTAAAATATGTAAAATAAGAACATAAAAAAAATTATCAACCGCATATTCATTATTATCATTTTCCTTATAAACCTCAATCAATGCATTTGTAGATAATAATTTTTATATATTGCAATTCTTAGGCGGATTTTGAAAGTAAGGAAAAATGGTATTATTTCGTTTATTTAATCAATTACATACTCTTAATTCCAAATGTTTTATTTTTTAATATATTAACAATTAATTGTGTTTTCTATACATTTTTTTCTTCCAAGAGTAAGCTTGTGGTTTAAAGACCTGTAGAGGTCCCTACTATCGCATTTCAATACGCATGTGATTGAGGCTACAGCCTTAATGAATATTATATACATTCTATAGTAATTTGTGTGTCTCAGTGAAGTAAAATAATTTTGAAACTTTCAAAATAAAAATAACAAAGTCTATAGCTCTAAAACTATAATTGTGAATGAGATTCATCAAAATAGTTGTCAAGTCTTAATCAAACACTTAGTAATCGTTCTTCACTCACTATGTTTATTCTCTGCTTCCTCTTCCTCATTTAGAAATCTGACTTTATTCTAGTATTATGAATATAACCTGGCTGGTGAAAAGCAGTGGTATGCAGCAATTTTTTTGTAATATTGTAAATTTTTCTTTTATTGTGAACTACTCCTATGTATTGAATAACATTGGAATAGTATAATGAATTTGATTAGTTATTGGGTGAAAACAATCATTGATATTGCAGTGAATGCAATTTTTTTTTTTTTTTGGCTAGGAATCTTTAAAAAAAAAAACAGTCACATGACCAATCACCCAGAAAGACTTGTAATGTCTATTTAATAGAAGTGATTAGTTGAGATTTAATTTTTTTTATATGTCATAGCATCAGCTGGGACACGAACCCACAACCATCTGCAACCAACTACTTGTTTGCAAGGCATCTGCGATGACATCTCGGCTAACAACGCTTGACTAGTTGAGGTTTAATTGAAAAATATTTTTGCTTTTTGAATCCAAGTTCTGCTGCTGCACTAAAGTAAAGGAATAAATCAACTCATTAGTTACTCAAAAAACCATGTGACATTTGATCATCAGATATAATTTTGATCAATAAACGTATAGCTCACAAGTTACCAATATGCTTAACTGCTTAGACATTTTTAGTAGTGAAAACCTTATAAAATTTCTATTCACAATACATACACACAATAATATATATATATGTAAAATTATACTCTACTATTTTACATTTAACTGTTTTGCGTTTATTGTTATATATATATGTGTGTGTACCAAGTTGGTTTTAACTGTTGTGCATATTATTGTTATATATATATATGTGTGTGTAACAAGTTGGTTTGATTTATATATATGAAATTATATATGTTGTCACTATGTATCTATATTTTTTTTTAGCTAGAACATTATCGCATGCTAAAAATAACTGATCTACTTAGTATTGATTGCATATTTATAGTGTTCTCAAGTAATTTCTGACATTCTTTCAAAATACGTTTCTTCCTTCAGTTCCAGCATTCATATTATATATTTATATGACTATTTATTTAAGATTTATACATTTTAAATATTTTACAATAAAATGTTTACTGTATATTTAAATTAGTCTTCTTTTTTTCAAACTTTTTATATTAAAATTAATTTCTGTTGTTTAACCTTTACAAATAATATTGATTTTTTTTCTTAATATTTAGTAACTAGATTAAAAAAGTGAAAATCAGATAAAGTAAATTGCAATTAAATGTTATTCAAGGTCAATTTAAATATTAAAAATTGGATATTTTCACAAAAATATTTCTAATGAAAGAAATTTTATTGCTTTTTTAAAAATAGACTTTTATTAGAGTAAACAATATATATATATAATCCGTGATAAATAAGATATGAGCAACTACCTCAATTTAAAGTTATTAGTAAATACTTGTGTTGAATGCAGTTTAAATTTATGCTAGCAGAAATGACAATAATTTAATTTAAACACTAAAAAATTTAATTTCTGGCCACTTAAATCTAAGTGCCTAGATTTTGTCATCAAAATAAACATAGATTCTTTTCCTACATTTCATTTTGATAGACACAGAAGACAATATAAGAATGTTGATGAACAATGCAGCCTTTATCATAAAATGCTAGGAACCAAAACTATCTTTTATTTGAATTTAAAAGTCTGGAAAACATATACAAAGCAATACCAAAATTTTTTCATTACTTCAAATACAGCATTAATACCAATTCCAAACACTCAAACATGGCATGTATGTAAACATTGATGCTATCAGTTTTATACTGTTTGATTTCTGGCACACTAGATGTATATTTATGCTTGACCGCAATTCTGTAAGACACCCAAGCATCTTCTAGAATAAATTAGAAACTATCAAGAAAAGAGATAATAAACAATCAACCATACAATGGTTGAATTCACTTGGCCCCTAATAAAATAGGCTTGAAACCATAATAATATGTGATTATATTTTGAAGGTAGTTGCAACAATGAAAAATACTCAAGAAAATTTTTTTATAACCAAATGAACTAAGGATTTTGCCTTAATTAATGTTAAAACTATTAACGTAAATATTTATGTACTACTACTACTACTACTACTACTACTACTACTACTACTACTACTACTACCACTGCTACCACTACTACTACTACTACTACTACAACTACTACTACTACTACTATGACGACTACTACTACGACGACTACTACTACGATGACTACTACTACTACTACTACTACTACTACTACTATGACTACTACTATGACTACGACTACTACGACTACTACTACTACTACTACTACTACTACTACTACTACTACTACTACTACTAGTTTTAAAATTAATTTATTACATAAAAATATACATGATTTGATTCTACAATAAAAAGATATACATGATTTGATTCTACAATGAAAGATATACATGATATGATTTTACAATGAAAAGTGTACATGATATGATTTTACAATGGAAAGTGTACATAATTTTATTTTACAATCTGGTTTCACATTTTTTTCCTTTATTCATCTTAAATTAAAGTTTTGTGTGATTATTAAGTTTAATATATATTTGATAGTCACTGTTACTTGCAGTATTACAATTGTTTGCAATTATGTTTTTATTATCCAGTTAATGACTTGCAACTAGTCGTTCCTAATTTTGTGGTAGTTTGGTGTTTTCTTGCTTGAGTTAGTAGAAAACAATTTTTACTCTTCTTTTTTGATTACTACATCTATTTATATTTGATTAGAGCTAAAGTTTTATTAGACTCCAGGTTGCTGCCACTATGTCAACTGGGGCATTGAGCCGGTCCCTAGTTTAATTTTCTCCAATTTATTTAGGAACAGTGACTCCAATTTGTGGGAAGTGGGGTTAAATACAAAGTGGCATCTAATGAACCATAATGTAAATAGCAGATAAATAGAAATCCTGATTGTTGGGAAAAAGCCTTTTGAAAAACTGTCAATTAAGGTATTGATGGTAATTATATTGTTGTGTGAGATTGTGGTGATCAGTTGCCTATATTTTGTCAGTGATGAGCAGTTCAGCAAAAAATGATTCATTGTTTCTTCCTCTCTGTTGCAGATGGAGCACACAGGGTCTATTTTTGCATATTGTATTTTCTTTGAGAGAAATTCATTTGTGGGCAAGGCCTCTAAATTGATTTTAATCATGAAATCTAGGTATTTCAGTTCGAGATTCCAGTACTTATATTTAGTAATAATTGCTTTATTGTTTATGTTGAGAAAACTGTTAAGAGATAATTGAGTGTCCATCTTGTTCAGGATTTGATGTGCAGTTCAATAATCATTCTTTGTGCTGAACTCATTGTTTGTTGGATTCCTGTTAATATGTTGTAATAGTTTATTTAAAAACTTGTTCTTGCTAGGTGGAGGTGTATCATTTGGTTCTATTTTTAAGTATGGTTGAAAAATAGGGAAATTGGTGGCAATTTTAACTAGAGTATTATGTATTCTTTGGTAATAGAAGGTGGTTTATTGAGGCAATGATAATCCATTAAACTTTGTATGCTTCTGCAGGTTCTTGATGCTTATTGAGATGGCTTTCTTATTCCAGATCAAGTTGCAACATAATGAGTTTATTTTTCGAATAAAAGCCTTGGTAAAACTAACAACTGGCATATAATAGTTAATTTTGGGTAGTATCAACATGTTAATGAGTGTGGTCTTACTGTGTGTTGAAAGGTAGGCCCTAGAAAGAGAGTTCATAATTTTAGTAATTGATGCCATTAGCTGATTTTGAATGGCTGTCCTTCTGGCACCCACTGACAGTTGGAAAGGGATTCCCAAAAAGGAATGTGGAGGGGATTTAGTTAGAGAATCATTAGGTTTGCCTGTAAGAATATTCCAAGTTTCCATTTTACCAGTGTTGAACTTGAGTGAGTAGTCATGTGTGTATTTGTTTATAATGTTTATTAGCATGGGTATATATTTCTTGGAAGGTAGGAAGACTACTATATCATCCATAAAAGATATGTGGTTTATAGGGAGATTAGTTTGAGATAGAACCACAGGTGACAATTTTTTTTCTATTTCAATCAACAAAGGGTTAATATAGGAAATAAATAAGAGGGCACTAAGTGGCGAGCCTTGTGGAATGGAGCTGTGTGGAACAAAACTGACAGATGATTTTCCATTTAATGTAATATGAATGGACCTATTGTACAATAGATTTTCCAGAATGCATCTAAGTGATAAAGGGATGTTGTACTGTTCAAGAGACCCCAAAAGCTTTTCAATTGGAATGGAGTCAAATGCCACCTCAATATCCAGCTGGACCACTATTAGTGCTGCCTTTTTATTAACTCTGATTTGATCAATCATGGCTCTGAAAAGGAAGAGTGCTTCAGGGATGGAGCTTCCCTTCTTTGCAAATTGATACTTTGAGATTTTTTACAGGATGAGTGGTTGAATTTTGTCTTTAACTAATGCTTCAGCCACTTTAATAACCAGTGGAGACATGGAAATTGGCCTGATATTGCTTAGTGGTGTAGGATGAATGGGTTTTTTGAGAAAGGGAACAAGGGAGATAGGGTATAATTGTGGAATAATATGTATTTGGTTTGAAAGATGACTGAGCATCTTTTGAATTATTGGTACAGTGAAGTAGTTAAGGTGTTCTAATATAAATTTTGAAATTGTGTGTATTCCAGGATGTGCACTATTAGGGTACTTTTTAATTTTATTCATTATTTCTTCATTAGTAATATTGTGATTGTCCTTAAAGGTGTTGAGCTTGAGACTTGTCATGCTAGGACGGGGGCATGACTGGAGCTTATTTTTAAAATAGTCAAGCAAAGGCGCAATAACTCCTTCCCCAGTTATTATTTTTGAATTGTGAAGAATTGATGTGGGCATGAGTTTTTTACTAGTATATCCTAGCGCCCAGCGTATGTAGTCTCTAGACCAGTTATGCATATTTTCTAAAAAAAAATTTGCTTTTTTGGTAGCTAAGTAATCAGCCAAAACTAATTGTGTTTGCTTGTATTCTTGCTTGAGAAGTAGAATTGAAGGTATAGAGCAGGTATTGGCTGGTGTGCTTCTAATTTTTTGGTGTAGCAACTCCAGTTTCTTCATCATATGTGTAGGTGTCAGATTTCTGCATGTGTAATGTTTAATCATGGATGAAATGATGTTTATGAAGCTGAACCATGCTTCTTCTGGTGGAAGAGTAAGTATATGAATTTTATTAAAATAAATGTAAATCTCAGAGAGAATGGCTTCTGGTGCACTGGATTTGAGAAGCAGTCTAGTGGTATTAGTTAGTAATGGAGCTTCAAATACAAGCATATTTATTTTAATAGTGACTGTAAGTGCCAAATGGTCTGAGAAAACAACTGGTATTAGAGATGGCTGTATTAGAAAATGTAATTCTGGGGAGTAGAATACAAGGTCTATTAATGAGGAATTTTTCCTAGTGTAATATGAGATAGAGTTTGATGAGAAGAATCCTTCACCACTCATAAGTTTTTTATTTAGTAGGTGAAGGTATTTGAAGGTAAATTTAGAGTATGGCATATTAAAATCCCCAATCATGACTGTGGGAAAGGGATTGGTAGCTAGTATTGCATTTATATTAGTAATTAGCTGATAAATGAGACTCGGTTGATTGTATAAGTATACTAGTATAATGTTAATTGTGTAAGCTTGATTATATAAAGTTGTTATGCACATATGTGAGTCCAAGTATAGTATGTTTATTGATTGAAAAGGAGAAACACGGTGATTGATAATTCCAACTCCTGCAGATGAGGTTTCGAGTTGGAAAATCTATTAAATCCAAACCTCTGAAAGTATCGGTCAGGCTTGATTATTGCGTTTACCGATAATTTGGTTTCAGTGCATAGAAAGAGATGCGGTTTGTATATTTCAATCCAATTGGATATTGCATAGATTCTTTGGAGAGAATTTAACCCTCTGACATTAACAGCTACTATAGAAAAAAGCATGTTAGTTGATTAGGAAGTTAAAGGAATGGTACAACAAGGGCCATCAGCAAATGCCAATTGGAATATTTCTTCTAAGTTATTACTTATTGCACGTGTTATATCCATCAATAGAGTATTTTTGAGGGTTTTAAGGACCTGATTACCAACTATGGACCGGTTATGCTCCATAACAAGGCAAAGGAAGAAGGAGTCCAAATAAATCAAATCAGCAAGCCAATAACAGATCATTACCAGAATAACTGAATCCATAGTGATAATAAAGTTTAGAATTGCTAGGTAATCTGGATGGCCACTGATGAGTCACCCTTTGAACCTTTGGAAGCTCTCCTATGTATGTCTATGCCTTCCTTGTAGACATCAAGTTGACTAACTTCATCAGAAGATTCCTGCATTGATTGTCTAGTACAATAAGGGCTTTCAGTGTTGTCATTGTTAACTGGGGATGTGTTAGTTGCCTTCATTTTTTTCTTGACTGGTGCAGAAATTACACTTTGGTTCTTATTTTTAGGGGCTTGGTTAGCCTGACCCTTGTCACAGTTTGAATTTTCACTGGGATCGACCTTTGGAATTGCTCCATTGTTTTTATTTTTTCTCTTGTTTTTCTTAGCATTTTGAAAAGAATTACTACTTTCAGTCATTGTTGACATGGAGTCAGCAGAAGATTCTAAATGGTTAGTGGATTCTAGTGGACTGGCCTCACTCATGGATTAATGATCAGTATTAAATGATGTTAGCAACCCAGCGCTACTTTCTATACTTGATTGTTGATCAGTGTTAAAAGAAGGTATAGACTCTGGCCTGGTTTCAAGAGTGGATTTTAGGACTGTGTTATATGTTGTAAGAGAGCCGGTATTAGTATGTGAAATTATTGCCGAGTGTGTGTGTATTTGGTTCTTGGGTGGTAATTTGATTTGTTTGTGATACAATACAATTACCATTATATTTTTGCAGGTATGTGGTTAGTTGGTTTTTTGCATTTATATTATTTGAGCAGTCGTGTAGTTTGGTGATTTTGAATCCAAATTTGTTACAATATTTATTAGGACAGTCGTTAACCAAATGCGTTCAAAACATTGAGGTGGAATGCCCCTAAACGTTATTACCAGTGGTGATGCCTCAGGGTCATGCATCGTAGGAATGTCATATGGAGTAATATCTTTTCTCATAATTAAACTAAATATTGCAGTATTAGAAAATACAGGAATAACTGCTTTTCTATGATTAAGATATGAGAAATTTATAACTTTGCCATAATCTTTCATTAGGAACTGTAAATTAGCTTCATTAAAATCAACATGACAATTTTTAATTCTCCCGTACAAATGTAGAGGGTGACTGGTGTCAATGTAACAAATTATTTTTTTCCCCAGAAATTTAATATGTTTTCGGAAGATTTGTTGTTGAGTCCTATTGTGGAACTCCAAACAAAGGTATCTGTTGTTCGGATGCATTAGAACTTTATATATGTATGACCACAGATTCTTATCTGTTAACATCTGGTAGAATTCATCAAAAGGAAAACGACCAAGGTTGCATTTAGAATTAGTAACCGTCATAATGACGGTTTTATTGTTTTCAAATTTTTTGAATGAGTTAAGAAGACTAGCTGGCATTGTTTGGTTAAATTTGGTATTAATTTGATCATATACTTCAGGAGTAATATTTTGAGGCTGTTCTTCTGTAGATTCATCATCTAAACAGCAAACTTCCATTTCATCGTTAAGGCCCATCACCTCTGCCAAAGAATCAGAAGTGGTAATACCACCGGCAATAGGCGATGAAGGGGAGGACCTAACAATTCTGGCATAAGTATTACTATTTTCATTAGGTGTTCTACTGTATATTGAGTTTCGTGAAAAGTGATTATTTTCTCTATTGTTATTTTGTACTTGAAATTGTTTCGTTGTTATAGGCTCTGATTTTGATTGACTATTTTCCTTGTTTTCTTTAACTTGATCTTGACTCGCTATTAAAAGCTCTGGATATTCATGCTCATTGTACATGAGCCCTCCTATTTTCGCATTTGGTTGTATAGAGTTTATGAATAATGACAAACTAATAGAATTTTGTGTTGTGTTGCTTGACGCAGAAACGTTTAGTGTGTTGTCTCTAGGCCCTCGTATTTCTGCGTCAGAGTCAACATTAACATCCGAATTTTTTGTGGAAAGGAGATCACAATTATTAATTGATTTAGCTGATATGGAATACATTTCGTTACTATGAACTAAAGATTGTGAAGTTTGATTAATAGTAGGATGATTTAAGGTAAGATAAGATTTGGATTTTTCAATTTGGCCATTAGAAGCAGCCATTTGTAACATATTTGATGGATCATTGTAATCCATCAAAACAATAAAAGAATTATCTACAATAATAGTACAAGGGTTTACTTACCCCACTGCCTCACAGTGTGTCAGTGATAGGTTTATAACTTGATTCAAATGTTTTCAGGATACAGCTTTAACAATAGATGTATAAGAAAATCAAATAAAATTGAGCAATGCTAGCAAGAATTACTGCTTGTCCACCATCTTGTCTATACTACTACTACTACTACTACTACTCCTACTACTCCTACTACTCCTACTACTACTACTACTACTACTACTACTACTACTACTACTACTACTACTAAAATATATTTTATTGGCAGTTTATTTGGTTACATTTTTTTCTTTATAAAAAATAGAAAATAAGTACAATTTATAGTAAAATTGAAAAAAGGAAAGATGCATGATTATTGATATTGGACAATTAAAATATTAGAACATCATATTTTGATTACATATATCAATTGTTGAATTGTTTTTTTCCTTTCTTTATGCTCAATTGTGTTTCAGTGGTAATAATATAAAAATTAAAAAAAATAAATAAGTAATAAAACATAAAGGTTAAAAAGATATAACTATAGGTCACAGAGAGGAGGGTAATGTAATGAGGCTCCATGTTGCTGCAAATAGGTCTGCAGGTGCCAAGGCTTGATCCCTGAGCTTAATTTTTCCCAATTTGCCAATAAAGAGAGATTTGAGTTTTCGAGATGTGGGGTTGAAACAGAAATGACATCTCAGAAAACAAAGGGTAAAGAGAAGGAAAATTGTGATTCTGATAGAAGGAAATAGACCTCTCTGGATGCTGTTAATGAGCATGTGAAGAGATGTAATGTGTGATTTTGTGATAGATGCAATTAGTGTTCTGTATGGTTGAAGTGCTATGCATTGAAGCAAGAAATGTTCTATGGTTTCTTCATCTTTATGGCAAAGTTGGCAATCAGCATCAATCTCAGCAAAAGGCATTTTTTTGGATAGAAAGCTATTGGTAGGAAGAGCTTCAATGTTGATTTTTATAAGAAAGTCAAGATATTTCGGCTCCAAGTACCAAAATTTGAATTTTTTAATAATTTGTTTGTTAGTGATTGTAATTAAAGATTGTGGTGTGAGAGTAGTATCTAACATATTTGCATGTTTGAATGCTTCCCAGTACTACTACTACTACTACTACTACTACTACTACTACTACTACTACTATGACTACTACTACTACTGCTACTGCTACTACTGCTCTGCTGCTGCTGATGATGATAATAATAATAATAATAATAATAATAATAATAATAATAATAATAATAATAATAATAATAATAATAATAATAATAATAATAATAATAATAATAATAATAATAATAATAATAATAATAATAATAATAATAATAATAATAATGTGAAATCACACTTCTTAATCATTAATCTTTCATAGACTCTCTCCTTATTATATCTATGTGGTATAAGCTTCATGTAACCTATTTTTATTAAACAATATATGCTTTTGAACAAAATAATTTGGCAATAAAATTCATATGATTAGTTGCTCAGATAGACACACTTGTGATGCTCAAGCACTATGATAATAGATTAATCTGGCAGTTGATTCAGAAATCATTGAATCTGCATCTATACCATTAAAAGTGATCTCATAGCCAAATAACATTATTTTATTAATATCAGTGGTAATTTACCATTGGTCACTGCTATTAATTTGTATAAATAATATAGAAATTTATTTTAAAAGTCCTGTATTTTTTCCAATATTTATTAAAAATTAATTTCAATAAATACATAAACAATTATTGAACATATTTTGTTATATTACACATTGTATTTTATTTAATTGTAAATATAAATTTTAAATTAAATAAAGGTTTTATAAATATATCTATAATTTTTTTAAAAATGCATGATAATTTTTTAATGTTTTATCTCTTGGAAAATATAAATATGCTTAATAATCATTTAAGTATTTACTGAAGGGAATAAAAAAATAATAAAATAAAATAAATATTTTCTAAAGGACAATTGTTATATGGTAGCTTTAAAAATATTAGAATTTTTTAGGAATATGTGGGCTCATGAAGTTATACAATCTTTCTTTAAGGAAACTTCTATTGTTCCAATTTTTAAAAAGAAGATTTCAGTAATTATTATTGAATAAAATTATTATCCATTATAAAAGAATAGCTTTTAGCCATAGATTAATGATTACTAAAACTCATTGTGCTTTTAGAAAATCAAGATGCAATATACATGATTAACATTGCCAAGAAAAATGGTGGGGTGATTTACCATGTATTGATTTATCAAGACATTTGATGCAATTACTTGGACAAGTGTATGGCATTGTTTAAAATTAGTTGGTTGTCCACTAAAGCTTATTTATATTATGCAGCTTTTACCTGTTGGAAAATTTGAAGACTTTGATATAAAAACTAGTATTAATAAAGAGTATATGTTTGCTCAATATAAGGTTTTCAAATTTTGTGACAGTAATTCTTTATGACTATTTATAAACAGCTTAATGAAACATGGATCAAGATGAGATACAGGTTTAACCTATCAAATTTTACTTTTATTTAAAAAAACAATTTTTGCAAAAACAATAAATAATTAAAAAAATTACATTCAATATAAATAAGGATATCAAATTTTGCTATATGCAAATTTTTATATAAAAAATGGTATTAATAGAGTATATGATCTACCTGTTAATGAAGATATTACCTATATACCAATCTAGCAAAGTTTTATATTTTTTATTAAACATAAAAAAATTAATTAAACATAAAAACAACATTATATATTTTAAAAATAACCTAAAAGTAATATATTTATTGAATGAACAATAATATAAAAAGAATTATTTTCCATGTAATAAATAGAAAAACATATATATTTGAAAATCTGAAAATAATATATAACAAATAAACTAAAATTGTTGATGTAAATTTTGTTTTAATGTATGATCAATGAAAACATTTCAAAATAAATTTTATTAACAATGAAGGCCAGCATCATTGACTAGGGCAAAATAATATAATAGATTTGACAAATGTGAAAATATACAATTAGTTGCCAGCAATGAATGAATATATATATATATATATATATATATATATATATATATATATATATATATATATATATATATATATATATATATATATATATATATATATATATATATATATATA